>JZKD02S1737790.1:463599-517343 GCA_000966675.3 Picea glauca | reverse complement strand
ACTTTATAAAAGTACTTGTCAATTTACAAATTCTGCCACATAAAAATTGATGGTCGATATGTCACTGAGAAGCAATATGACCATCATGTAATGGTCAGCCAAGTGCAATGTTCAGTCGGGCTCCTTGGAGGGTAAATCCACAATTACTGCATGGAAGCTTGCACCAAGGTGAAAGTCCATTAAGTAGGTCACCATTGTAACTGTTCCACCATATCCTAGCCCCTTCTTGACTTGATCACACAGCGTTGGATTTCATCACCAACTAGTACAATCATCGAGAGAAGTTTTGTTTTATTGATTGATTCCTAGATTTTATTAGCGTATGTTGTTTCTTTTTGTTAGTTGGCCCTAGATTTTCAGTGTGTTCTGTTATTCTCCACAATTGAGCCCGTAGACAATAAAGGTCTTCGCCGATCACGTAGGATGCATGGGATGCCTCCGGAAGGCTATCAACCCTTACCTCCTAACCCTCTAGAAGACAACGACCGTAGAGAGGTAGAAAATCAATCTGATGCTGGAAGTGTTATTGCTCCTCTGTTAGATAACCCAGAAGATGCTTGGGTTACGGTTGCAAATCCCACTACATCTATGTATGTAACCCATCTCGAACGACTTTTAGTTCATTTAGACTCTCTTGGGAACGTCATAGATGAAGAGGTACTACAATTACCAGAGAGGGATTTTACCAAAACATATATGGGATCCACAGAACCAATCTTTGGTGATGACTATCGAACTCCTGTTCGTCCTAGCACCGCAGTAGAAACCAAAACCACACCTGCTCATTGTGTATGGAGGACTTCATCGTGATGCAAACTCTATGAATATTTCGAATCTATTCGATAACCCTTTCATCCTCATGACCCTCCTAGTGAAACATGACCATCTAGTCAAACCATGAATCACCCATTCGATCAGGTTATTAACCCTACTATTACACCAACACAAGTCCATCCTAATGCTGGACTCATCACCTCTACTCATCTCCAAAGCACTTCAACCTCTACACCCGTTTCTACAAGCTTTTATTCTACAGCTCCACATGTTCCACATGATCCTGCCTGGACATCTTCTCACTCGAGAATGCAGACCCCTGCTGGCCAAACACAACTGGATGGAGGGAAACCACCATCCAACCCCCCTCCTAGAGGACCACCTTTCCATGGAAGGCCTACCCCTCCCGGGGGATAGCCACCTTTTCATACTCCTCCTGGAGGGAAACCTCCATTTTCCAGTCATGCCCAGGTCATAAATCCACCACTGGCAGGGGGGCAACCCTTGTTTGCTGGAAACCATTCACAATCCTGGGGAGGATCTTCAGGGGGCACTTTTACTCAACCCCACATTGGGGGGCACTCGTATAATAACCCACTAGGAGGAGTATCCAATCCTGTTCCTTTCAGAACATCTTACGCACAATCTTATCCGGGCAGCATCCCAAACACCACCTGGAGTTCACCGAGACCACAGTCTTATCCTCCTCATGGGTCTAATGTGTATCCGCCTCTGGGATCTACTCCTTACCATTCATAAGGGAAAAATATTTATCCTCCTCATGGGAAAATAAATCACCCGGCCTGTAATGCTCAGAACCCACCAGGTTATGCCAATGTTTCTCATTCATCATTGAATCCTTCTTATTTTGGCCAACAACAACTGTATGTAGTTGAACCTACTGGTTAAAACTATCCACCTAACCCAGTTTATGGTCCTACTGGTGTTCCTATGCCACACTAGTATCATTCAAAAATTAACCGACAACTACCTTTCTTTGTGACTCTGGATCTCCCCGACTTGTCTCGGTTAACTAATGATCCTATTTTTCATTCACCGGTTTGGCCAGTCATTCCAGCTAAACTTCCTTCTGATATTCCGAAATTTGACAGAAACCCTGGAGAAGATCCAAACAACCATGTGATGAATTTCCATTTGTGGTGTTCATCAAACTCCCTCATGGATGATTTTGTACACTTGTGTATTTTCTAGCGAACGCTTAGCGGTTTAGCAGCAAAGTGGTATATTGAACTAGAACGTGATTCTTTTCATGATTTCAATTCCCTTTCCATGTCTTTCCTCATGCACTTTCAATTGCCCATTTGCTACGAGACGGGTACCGAACTCTTGACCTCCCTTCGTCAAAATAACTCCGTGCATATCTCTGACCATATTCGTGAGTGGAGGCGATGACGAAGGATGATCAAGGCAGTCATTCCTGATATGCTATTGGCGGAATGGTTTACTAAATCATTGTTACCCCCGATTGCTCGCGATGTCACTATGGGTGGTGCGGTCACAGAGGAACAAGCCATCGCTCTGGCTCAGTATTGAGATTTGGTTTATTCCCAATCTGGTACTTTGTATGATTTTCTTCCGAATGCTGCTCGAGCTAATACCGATCCTTCTAAGCCATCATCTTCATCTCATGTGGATGGCATTATCGGTTCTGTCAAAACTCAATATTTTTCCCAATCGACCACACTCTCCTCTACCTCCCCTCAAACTGAAATCTCTGAGGTGAATGAAATTCAATATACCCCTTGACAACAATCCAGAGGTAAGAATAAGACAAAGAATAAATAAAAAAATAGCAATGAACAAACAAAAAATCAATCTCACCCACCTGCTACCGAAAAGAAAACACAACGGAAGCTGAAATTACCATGTATCATTTGTGGTGATGATCACTACACTCAAGAGTGTCCACTTCACAATGAAGTGGCCAAAATTTTCCAAGGAAAGTCACAACCCACTGTGCTTACTAAGCCTTTTCCACAGCAACAATCCATGGTTGCTCAAACCCCCTCTCCTGGGGACAGTTCTAGAGATCCTCATGATGAGGCCTCGTCGAGTGCACATATTTATATGTTTAATGGGATTAATTTGACCACTCATTCTAGGACCTCTGACACACCAGGTAACCCTGACAAAGGAAAAGACACTAAAGGTACTGGTACTTTACCGGATCCATCATCGTCCTCCGTTATTCTTCCATCGGTTAATCCTCCATCTGGACCACTTCAGATTGAGAAACCCACATTTGACTCTATCTTACGCCCTCCTAAGAGCACTATCCGCAAAGCTACCTTTAATCCTAGTTCACGTGCCGCCCAAAACTACAACATTGTTGAAGATTTGGCTCAAGAACCATGCGCTATGTCTGCGTTAGAAGTTCTACAGCACTGCCCCAGTCAATGTAGAACGCTCTTGGTCGCTCTTGGCGCTGTTGATCCTGAGTCATCCAACCATATCATGTTTAACCTGGACAATTATGCATCTTGACTCTCTCACCAACTTGCTTTCCAAGTTGATGTTTCTGTTCACAACCAACAAATCCACCGAACTATTCTGGATGAGGGAGCCTCGACTTGTGTCATGTATTTGGCGTGTTGGAAAGGTTTAAAATCACCAGCACTCAACAAATCCCCAATGATGTTACGCGCCTTCGATGAGAGAGTTTTTCATCCTCATGGGATTTTACAGTCCCTGCCCATCCAATTGGGTGGAAAAACTGTTACTTTTGATGTCGAGGTGGTCGATGCTCCCCTTGATTACAACTTGTTACTTGGAAGAAGTTGGTTTTATGCTATGACTGCCATTGCCTTGTCGGTCTTTCGATGTGTACAATTTCCTCATCAGGGAAAAATTGTCACTGTTGATCAGTTGGATTTCTGCACGACCGATGCTCGTGCTCCCGCTACCAACAATATTCCTTTCTTGGGAGACCACAAGATTACATATGAAAGCATTGGTGTTGGCTTTTTGAAAGATTCTAGCCTCATGGGTACCTTCCCTACACCACTTTCACCGACTACACATCATATTTCCACCGTCGATATGATTTCGACCACGGCTTATCAATCTTTGGAATCATCTGACCCTTGGATTGTACCTCGTCCATTGGAATTCGATGCACTAAGTGACACTGTGCCACTTAGTCCAGCCGAAACGTCATACGTTTCTACCCAATCCACTTCTCCCTCGTCAGATGACCAACATCTATTGGTGCCTAACATTTCCTCGATGCAATCACGGTTGAGTTCCTTATCGTCTGCGATCGACTACATTTCCCCAACTTTTCCTATTTCGTAAATGTTTGACATTGACAAGTTACCTTGAGATAATAACCGTCACCGATCCTCTTTTATTCCCCCTCGTGAAGAAATTAAGGAAGATATACAGTCTATCTCCCTTCCTGATGACGATTTTCTATCACCTTCCATGCCTTCAACTTCTAATGATTTGGATCCGGTAGTGGATATGGTGATTTCTTCGGTAGGGTTATTGGAGCCTGATCTCCTTACCCCTATCACGACCCTCGACATGTGTTCCTTCCCAAGTGATTATCTTTCATCCAGTGAAGATCTCTTGGAGGCCATGACCGAGTTTTGTCCCTTGACGTGGTGTCTTTCCAGAGCATTATCCTCTTGGAAACCCTGATCAAGAAACAACTATGAGCATAGTTTCTCTTATCTATGTCAAGCTCGTTAAAAAATCAAACAGAGGTTCTAAGCATAGTTCTTTTCCTTTGTCAAGCTAGTTTAAAAAAAATGAAACAGTCATCTCTCTTGAACCTTCTTTTCATCCACCCTTTTCCTTTTTCTCATCTACTAGAGAAATTGGTGACGACCTTAGAGCTGGTGAATGAATTGAAGCTTGGAGGGCATGTCTCCAGCCTTTGATGATCTTTCTGGAGTTAAACCACTAGCTTTCAAGCTGGGGGCATATCGAGCTTAGTCTTTGTTCTTTCTCGTGCTCGAAAATACATGAGAATGGATCCGAGTAAACTTTTATCTCTTTTTCGGACCTGTATGGATACACGAAAAAGGAACCCCCTGGTGTCTCCTTTAAGATCTTTTCAGACTCTCTAAACATGAAAAGATTGCCGAGTGATCTTGCTTCCTTTCCCACTCGTTAAAAGGTTTTGAAAGGGCATATTTCGAGTGATAATTTATCTCTTTTTCGGCCTCACGAGACTAACATTACGAAAAAGGACAACATTGGAGTCATCTTTAAGTTCTTTTCAGACTCTCTAAACATGAAAAGATTGCCGAGCAACCTTGTCCTCTTCACACTCGTTAAAGTATTTGAAGAAAACGTCTGTTGAGTGATAGTTTATCTCTTTTTCGGTCTCATCAGACTACTTTACGAAAAAGGAATTGAGAGAGTTCTCTTTTAAGTGTTTTTTCCAGTCTCTATAATCCTGAAAAACCTTCAAGTTTTCTGTCTTTGGACTCATTAAAACAAGCATCAACAGGCCCATATGGGATCGAACCCTTACTTCTTCCAGTTCGTTAAACAAAGGAAGAGGAACTTACTGAAGGTGAGTTATATCGAGCATGTGTTATCCTCCTCGAGCTCATTAAATCAAAAAGAGGTACTCGTCTATCTGGATGGTGGAAAAATTGAAGGAAACAAACCAAGCAGTTTTTTGAGAACATTACCAAGTAACTCTTAGAGTCTCCCTTGAACATGACACTTTGTCTTTTAATCCGCTGAACCTCTGCACTGAGCCAATCCTTTTAGTTTCTTTTACTCCTTTGGGTCACCTGATGTAAGTCATAGCATCCATTGCATCATCAAGTTTTGGTCCATATCATGTTTCTGCTATTGTGCCTCAGTGTTCAAGGGAAGTATATGCCTCAAGAGTCAGCCATCACAGATATCTTGTCTCAATACCCATGTCATTCCATGTTCATTTGATCTACCAATTACATCTCTTTGTCTGTTTCGTGTCGTTGATGGGGGATACATCAAGGCCCTCCTTGGATGAGTCTATTCCTGGCGACTCCAACACATTATCTAGGAACTAAACTTAGAAACCAGTTAGTACTTTGGGACCTGCATGCCTCAATGGCAGGCCTCCTCACATTCGACATTGGGTTTACATCATTGACTTCTGATCGGATGATTCCACATATGTTCGACTTCAACTCATCGACTCACATTTGTTGGAATGTACTGGAGTACCTTTGGAATCATTGACATTAATGGTGATTTCCCTCGCGCTTGTTAACGATTTACATCATTGACCAGTAATCGAGTGGTTTCTACCATGTTCGAGTTTAGTACATCTATTCGCATGGTTAGATTCATACTACATCGGGATCGGTAAGAAGACCCTGGGTTGAGTGATCACTCTGATATGTACTTTGCCCAGGTTGCGACGAAATTTCTCTTGAACAAATGACACATATACTGCCACATAGATTCACTTTGTATTGGTCGTGTCTATGTCTTGTCATCTCGTAGATCCACTGTGTATTCTTCATGGCTACGTTCAGTTCAGGTCATAAGAGTATAGATCCACACTGTATCCTTGGTGGCTATACCTTTTATCAATACAATTATGGATCCGCATTGTAGTGTGTGGCGGCCATATCGTGCAAGTCTTGATCACCCAAGCATAGGTATGTCTGCCTTTGGTTTGAAACATGTCGTAATATTTGTTGGAGGTTTGTGTGCAGCTTCGGTCAGGTTCTCTACATCTATACCCTTGCTTGAAAGTCTACAAAGAATTTTAGTTATCAGTTCTCATCTTCTAACTTCATACTTTGGGGGGCAATCTGTTACACATCAAAATTACTCACTTCGATAGTGTCGCAAGTGTCTGGAAAAGCATACTGCTATGATGCCTATGTCGTGCCTATAACGACATAAAGAGGAAACTTGACACATGTCAAACACTTGATTTGGAAGAGGAAGAATGGTTAACTGGGCTTATAAACCTTTTGCCATCTGAAATCAGCCAAAAAACTGCGTTTTTGGAGGAGAGCGCTCCCCTATACCTCCTTTAGGAGCGCTGGTGCCCCCCTTACACTGTCTGGAAGCACTAAAACACTTTGAAATCCCTTCTGGGGGAGCGTTGATGAGCTTAGGAGCGCTGGTGCCCCCCTAAAGCCTACTGGGGAGAGCTATAACACTCTGATGGCCCTTTTAAGGGAGCGCTACCTATTCTGGGCAGCAGTTAGTTTGTTGAGATGAATGGGGGAAGGATCCCTTCAATCCTTGAAGGCAGTTGGATTCGAATCCCTAGTCAAGCCATGATCCTAGGGAAGATCCTTAACTGAAGGAGGAAAATCCTCAACTTACCCCAAGGATATCTCAAGTGGTTGAGCCTCTCCAAGGCTATATAAGCATGGTTTCTCATGGTGAAAGGGGAATGGAGATGGAGAATCATACCAAACTTATGATATCATAAGTGGTAGGAGAAGGATTGGAAGCAAGAAACCTATGATCTCATAGGAAAGACACAACAGAGTGAATAACAATCAGCGAAGCCATCATCATTCTGATCATGGATATTTCGAGCAAGGGTTAGACAAGGAGGACTTGGAAGAACTATCACATTCTATCTACGGTTGTAAGTAACGTTCTTGTCCTCATCAATATGACATGCTTGGCATGTTTCTTTCTAGTTTGTGCTTAATCTTACATGAACTTGTCTCTAATAGATAGTTCTATATCAGACTAACATCAATAGAGTAGGAAGTGGTCGTACTCTGTTTGTCTATAGGATTCATAGAGGAGCGAAATATTAGAGCTCAACTCGAGTCGTGCAGGGACAAACGCTGATTAAAGGTACTTCTCTTCTCCTTCCTCCTCACACACTAGTCCACCTAGATCTAAAAGGAAGTTAGTGACCATGATAAGCACTTTCTGTCTTGAGTGTTAAGAGTCTATCTCTCAAGAGGAGATCTACCTGTCCGCAGGGAGATTTTCCTTCAACAACAGGGAAAAAGGAAAAAGGGAATTTGGGTAAGTATAGAAGAGGGAAAAAAAAAGGACAAAAGAAGTTACAAAATAGAAAAGGGGAGGAAAATTTAGGAAGTGGGAATTGACCTCAATAGTTCTCTCTCACGCTTTTATACTCATGGTATCTTGTATATATTTATCTCATTATCGAAGGTAAGAATGAAGCTAAATACTTTGGATGCAAATATATATCGTTGTAAATTGTTCTCTTTGGTAGAGTTCCATGATTCTACATATAAATGTACTTTGACAATAGATCCCTGTTCTGGATTGGAAATACTATGGTGGTTTGTTCTGCCACAAAAATAGGTGATTTTCTAGTGTTTATAAAAACATGGATTAATTGTTTTTAATAAAAGATAAAAATATTTTGAAAATTTTATAATTTTAAAGGATTGTTTTTTTAATGGATTGAAATATGGTGATGTGATTTTAATCCCTCGTGTGGAATCCGGTTTTCTCTATCATAAGAAAATATTTTCTAAGAAATACAATTTCACAAAGTATTTGTAAATGTGATATTTTTTTCGTAATGTCTTTTTTCAATTGATCATGACAAAGGATGACTTAATAGTTTATATGACTCCCTTGGGTTGTAGGATATTGTCAACAACGAAAAGGGAGTCAAGGAGGTTTATTTCATTTCATTAGATTAAAGGAAGGACAAATCCTAAAGTGACATCAATATATATATATATATGTATATATATGTGTGTGTGTGTGTGTGTGTGTGTGTGTGTGATATTGGAGGGAAAATAAATTGAGGGTTTGATTTGGCCAAAAAATGGAAATATCTAGAAGGTTCGTAGGAAGGATAAATAGAGGGGTAACCCTTCTCTTTGGAATTATGATTTGATCTCTCATTTTGGAGTGCTCTTGAAGCCATTGTTTTGTTGGGTTTTAGAAAAACCCTTCCACTACTGTAGTTTAGTTTCAGTGGTGCAATATTCACCCTAGCTAGACAACACAGGAGTCCACCTAGGATTTCCATTGGATCTTTAGTTTGAGTTTTATATTCGGTTGGAGGTTTGCGTAGGAAGTTTGCGAAGATTTTCCAAAAGAGGCAAATATATAATTTTGCAGGCGTTAGGAGGGTTATGGAGAAACTATGGTTGAGGGAAACCTTGTGGGTTGAGTACAATGTATTCCGCGAGGCCCCACTAGACGTACAACAGTCGTCCCGCAAGGATCTATGCGATTGGGGTTGTAACATATCATTCATATCAGGTTCATGAGGGTTACAAGAGGGATTGGAAGATTGCATGTAGAGAGGACATTACAAAAACATAGTAGTGTAGGGCTTGGAGAGCTTGGAAGTGGTGGGCATCATATATTAGCATCATTCCAGGTTTTTTTTTGTATTGTTTCTGTTAGTATATTTTTCAGCTTCTTGGAAGCCATTAGACCTGTATGTTTATGAGTATTTTGTATATGTTATTACAACCATTATATATCTTTGTATTGTTGATATTTTGGGGGTTACAAACCATAATAAGATGCCATGGTTATCTGCTCTATTTTCTGTGTACTAGATGCATGCAACATGTTTGACAATATTCCTATATGAGCAAACTATTTGTAAGAAGTTAACAACAAATTTAATGAAAAATATTTGACACATTCACACAAGGAGAAATACAAATTTTTGGATAGTAAACATAATATTCCCACCTATCCTAGTTGGGGACATTACAATGGTATCAGAATTGGTGATCTTTCCAGCCTGTGATTTATTGAGGCATTGATGCCAATGAAAACTACATGATAAGGGAAAAATCCCACCCCAAAATCAGAGTAAGAAGAGGTAGAAGTAGAAGGAGCTATGGGGGATCATCCTGAAGATAGGACCATACAACTATTGGAAAGCATAGCTAATGAGAAATAATAATTATCATAATTCTTGAGATAGTTATTTTCCGACAACCAAGCAAACAAAAACTAGGGAGGTACCAATGGGAACCATGTGAAGGCCAACCATGGAGGTGGTAGAAATCCCGAAGGGATTAATACCTATGTTTCAACATAGAGTGTCTTCTAGGTAGGAAGCAAAGGTACCCATACCATTGTTTCCACCATTCCTTGAGGAGAAGCCTACAGGAGCATATGAAAAACATGGGCCAACTAACGAAATGAAATCCTACTTTAGGGAGTATCAGTTGATAGAATAAGGATCCTAGGAAGCCCTATATTACAATGACTATTGCAACCCTGAGATGAGGATCAGGAATAGGATGGGCCATAGTCAATAGAATTTCAACCTTCTGCACAAATTGGGAAAGATGACCATCTCAGCTTTTGATGGATATGATAGGTGTTAGAATATGAAAGATGTATGCTCATTTTACCATTGAAAATACCCTTGTCACCCAACCATAGGCCGAAGCCACCCTCCGAGCACCTTAACCTTGACAAAGAATCATTCCGAAAGAAAACCCTAAGCTAGATAGCCAAACAAAGGGTAGCGCACCTTTCGCCAAGGATAGTGCACCAACAAGAGCTTATCAGATAGTCCAAACCCCATCCAAGAGATAGTCCAATCCAAATGTGATCTGCTAGCTACAGTAGCTGCAATGGAAGCTCTCCTCAAACCTACGCACAAGACTGGGCACTGCAATTCTGAGACTGCCTGCCAGAATGAGAACTAGCCTCCTGTATTTATACTAATTTTGTCTAACTACCTGGGCCGAATTCTCATTCTGGGTATCTATCTGTTCAGTATATATTATTATATCTGGCCGACTTCTTCTCTTGGAGGCTAATAACCTAATATAAATTATCTTCTTGATCCGACAAGTCTTCTAGGGTTATTAGCCAACTCATTAGGGTTTCTTCTTGCTTCCCAGAGTATTCCCTCCTTGTCAGGTTTACACGTGGAGGTAAATACCTCTCGCAACTACCATAATATCAACACTCCCTCCTAGCTAGGGAGGTATTGCAGGTAATGGTCTTGATCACAAAACATACCATTCACCCGATAGCATCAACATAGTTATATAGACTAGATCATGACTAGATCATGAGCACCATCACCATCATCATCATCAACTGCATCATCTCTCGAAACCATACTCTATTTGATTAATCAGACATGATGCTCACTCCACAGAGTGATACAAGAGCCATTCTTCTAATCTAGAAGAGTAAATGTTCTGAACCATTTTGTTTATGGAAAATATTTGTTCATCATTCATCTGGCTGATAATTATTTCCAATAAACTATTGATAGTCTTCAAGGCAATCAAAACAAAATAGAACACAACTGTGTCTATCCATAGTAGTACATAACTACAATCCAGTGGTACACTACCACACCAAGTAACACACAAGTACTTGATCAACAATGTATAGTCACGAACAGTGGAACACATCCACCACAGTAGTATACATCTACTGTCATACAGTCTTCATAACAATCATATGATACCAACCTGCATAGAAACAATGTTATGATATAAACTGAATCATCTTGGACAATCTTTCACTCACATATGTGAGATCTGAAAGAATATCTTCTCTCAGAGTAAAACAATGAGATATCTGGACTATTATTCTCAAGCAAGGAAGAATAATTGTCCTGTCTTCTGAACCTGGACCATTCCCCACCCTGGGCCATTCTTCCTACATTAATAAAAGTGCACCCTGGAGAGAATATATAAACCCTAAGGAATGCCTATCCTTGATTGATGAGCCTGGACCATTCCCCACCCTGGGCCATTCCTCCTACACTAATCAAAGTGCACCCTGGAGAGAATGTATAAACCCTAAGGAATGACTATTTGGACCATTTCCTCTGTTAACCATAAGAGGAAAATACTATCCTGTATCAACCTCCAAAACAAACCATTCCTCATGTTAACCACAATGAGAAATCATTGTCTGGTGAGGCAGGCCAGTCTTCTTGAGTAACCCTCAAGAAGAGAGACTTCCCTAGACCACTCCCCATGTTAACCACAATGGGAAGTTGTTGTCTATGATACATCAGCAATCTGGACCATTTCCCATTTTAACCACAATGGGAAATCCCTGTCCATGAGAAATCTCAATCCACTTTCCGAACAGGAAAGCATCTGTCCAAGATGGACTATTTTTCAATCTTGAAAATGAATGTCCTCAATGATATTTTCTGTGCTCCCTCCCAACCTGGGATTCATCTCTTCCTTTTTCAATAAGGAAGTCGTCTCCATGAGATCCATCTTGAGTACACAAACTCTTTCATATTGGATAGAATCTTTACCAAAATGTTTGCTTATCTGCTCATCTATGGAGATATGTATTGGAGAACCACTTTGTCCTTTCTGTACTTCATCATGGATAATGTAATTCTTGATTTTAAATGTACTTTAGTCAGGAACATTGATTTTCTGTGAAGGCTTCATGTAGCTCTGAACAATAGAGTATATCATTGTTGGAAAACTAGAACATATCCATGTGGAACTTCTTCTGTCATCATGAGATCTGATCTACTGAGTAATCATATTGATGTTATAGGAAATCTTCACCACGCTTCTGCTGTGAACTCGAGGTTCTCCACCAATTTATCTTCTTCTATCTGCATACAACGGTCTCTTTTTGGTATGCCTCAAAGTCTTGATATTGCTCTTCATACACTCTTTATTTAATTTCTCTGGAGAACATTCTTTGCATTCATCTGATGTAGAACTCCAACTCATGGATGTTGCGAATGATATAATGACTCATGTAGAGATAAGTCTGGTTTACTGGAACAAGTAATCACCATAGTCTTCTCCCTCCATCTGGGAGAACCTCTAGTTTTGGATATTGCAATGCTTTCATTCATAAGTCTTCCATACACTGTTCTTCATCACGACTTTCAGTTCCTATTCTTGATTGCATTTATTGATTTTATATCAGACTGACAATCTTGTGATTCTTGATACAATGACTGGTTGTTCTGGCTTCTCTTTTTTTCTTGGAATCTTCATGTGTTTGTTTAGTTCTCAGGTCCATGGAGTTTCTTATAGATTCCATGCCCTAAAGATTCCATCATAGGATCACGGATGTGGATAGATAACCAGGGATACTTTAAGTCTTTCCTTTGAAGAATACGTACTATCTTTCATGGCTTCTATCATGAATATATACTTCATCATCTTCAATGGATCGTAGGATTATCTCCCTCTTAATCCTTGCTTCATGTATGAGTGCATATAATTGGCTCCCTCCGTCTAACAGAGTCCACGCTTCCATATGCATCCTTATTGTATTCTACAATATATAATTGGCTCTCTTGTCTAACAGAGTCCACGCTTCCCTCTTGTTGTCTTCTACAAAACGTCATAAGTCTTTTTCCAATTTCCTCTCGATTGCTAACTTCTTTTTGTCTTTGCTTCTTCTAAGTCTCTTCATGATTGATTCGACTTATCTTGCAATAGCTTCCACATGATTTGT
Organism: Picea glauca; assembly: GCA_000966675.3. Taxonomy (NCBI): domain Eukaryota; kingdom Viridiplantae; phylum Streptophyta; class Pinopsida; order Pinales; family Pinaceae; genus Picea; species Picea glauca. Next base: position 504,182 of record JZKD02S1737790.1, on the reverse strand, counting down.
ATTTCATCCTTTCATGTGTATTATCTAATGATATCCATTCTTATCTTGTTGTTCTTCCATAGGTATAATTCTTCTTGGAAAACATTATCTTCCAAGAGATAGATATACAAGATATGTACAGAGACGATGCGAACAAGATATGTACAAGAAAAAAGAAGAGTTTTGTTACCTTTAGAAGAAGCAGTCTCTTCCATCCTTCTTAGTCTTCTTTGTAGGTTCCTTTTCTTCGACAATTGATGCTTCATGTTTCTCCTTCATTTTCTTTATCTTGGGACAATGATTCTTGTAGTGACCATACTTTCGAAAGTTGAAGCATTGTACTTTTGGAATGTCTTTCTCTTGATTTGGCTTCCTCCTTGAATCAAACTTCCTTTTGTTCTTGAAGTTTTTGAATCTTGCTGTGAAGGCTTGATCATCGTAATTCTTTTGGGGTTTCTCTTTTGCACTAATCCTTGATTCTTCTTGAGCACGACAAGTCCAAAGTTCTTCAAATGTTGGATACTCCTTTCTTGTGTTCATGCTTGCGGAAAATGCATCCCATGTCTTGGGAAGACCATTGAGTACTATGTTTACCAACTCCTTCTCTGAGATGATCTCTTCAATAGCGTGTAGTTGATCTCTTAACTGAGAAATTCTCACAAAGTATGATGTTATGCTGTCATCATCATTCATCTTCATGTCACGAAGCTCATTCTTCAGACTCATTACTTGTCCAATGTTTCTGACTGAGAAGAGGTTTGTTAGGGCATCATACATCTTCTTCGATGAGTTAAGATGGGAGATGTAGGGTATCAAGTGGTCTTTTATGGATTCCATTATGATACTCATAGCATTAATGTCATCATCTTTGAACTTCTCCATAGCTGCAACATTCTGCGGTTCCTTCTCTTTCCCTTATTCAAACTCTGGTTTCACGATCTTTCCTTTCAGGATATCCAACACTTTATTCTTGGAAAGGATGAGGTCAATCCTTGTTTTCCATGCTCTGAATTTAGAGGCTCCATCTAACTTTTTCTTTGATTTCATAGAATAATTCATCGCTGCTTTGACTTGGTCAAACCCTAGATTTGACCACAAACTCAAACTTCACGTCTTGGCTTGCTGAGAGTATCAGGAGATGAACTAGTCTAGAGCGCACTAATCTATCCATAGATTAGGTCAATCCATTCACTTAAGGTGCCTCAACAAGAAGATTAGGGTTTCTGCAACTGCTCCTGCTAGTAACCCTAGTGACAGTGTCTTGGAAGCTGCTTCTGCTAGTAACCCTTGCGACAGTTCCTCAGTGAGCTCAATATCTTAGCGGCTATGTTTCCTTCTAGCATTTAGACTGAATGAAGGAGGTGTGGGCCCATAACTTGTTAGAATATTAAAGATGTGTGCTCATTTTACCATTCACAATACCCTTGTCACCCAACCATAGGCCGAAGCCACCCTCCGAGCACCTTAACCTTGACAGAGAATTATTCCGGAAGCAAACCCTCAGCTAGATATCCAAACAAAGGGTAGCACACATTTCCCCAAGGATAGCGCACCAACAAGAGATGATCATATAGTTCAAACCCTAGCCAAGAGATATTCCAAACCAAACGTGATCTGCTAGCTACAACAACTATAATGGAAACTCTCCTCAAACTTGCGCACAAGACTGGGAACTATAGTGCGCACAAGATTGGGAATTGCAGTTCTGAGACTGTCTGCTAGAATGAGAACTGGCCTCCTGTATTTATACTAATTCTGGCTAACTGCCTGGGCCGACTTCTCATTCTGGGTATTTGTCTGTTCAGTATATATTATTATTTTTGGACAACTTCTTCTCTTGGAGGCTAATAACCTAATATAAATTATCTTTTTGAGCCGACAAGTGTTCTAGGGTTATTAGCCAAATCATTAGGGTTTCTTCTTGCTTCCCAAAGTATTCTATCCTTGTCAGGTTTACATGTGGAGGTAAATACCTCCCACAACTACCATAATATCAACAATAGGTGCATAGAACGAGCATGGGTACATAAGTTGGACACTTATTTTCAGCTTAACTCGATGAAAAAAGCATAAGCAATCAATTTTTCCACTCTACACTTGGATGGAGAGGCTCACGAGTGGTGGTAGGATGGGATATTAACATTTGAACATTCCAACATCACATCATATAAGGATTTCACCCAAAGGCTGATGGACAAGTTTGATAGGAAGGACCTTGAGGTCCACTTCAGGGAGTTGAAACAACAAAGGTAGATAGGTACACCATAGGCCTATGTCACATATTTCTAGTAGATGAAATTCATGGTGACTGATGTTTTCAAGAAAAGACTGGTGATGTTATTCATGGAGGGCTTGGATAAAATATTAAGAGTTTGGGTGAATCCTTTCAGGCCAAACACATTACAAGAGGCTATCATGAAGACCTAGGATATGGTAGACACAATCCCCAAGAAGACAATGACAAAAAAACTATCCCACAAAAGGGTTCGGTCTCAAAACCTCCCCATAAGACATGGACAGGGAAATATAGGTTGGAAGAAACATGATGAGAAATAAGGATCAGAAAGAAGATTTTCTACATATGCAAGGAGTTGTGGAAATTGGGCCATCGATGTATGGGAAAAGGTAAATCCATTATATTGAGGTAGTTTTCGACGAGGAGGATGACAATGATGATGAGGGAATTATATAGGACAATGGTGAGTCATCACATGCTAAAGAGCAGGCACCATTTGAGGATAGCACCAAGGGAGTGATCATTTCCACACTTTCAAGAGTCCCTAAATATTACACCTTCAAGGTAAGAGGAATTTTGCATGGGAAGAGGGTTAGAACATTGATTGATGGTGGAGGCACCCACAACTTTATTGATTCTATAATTTTCACCGGGAGAAAAATCCCCACCTAGGACTTTGAGGGATTTAATGTGGTAGTAGAAGATCGGTACAACATGACATGTACTCATAGAATCAGGGATTTAGCAGTAACATTGGGAAACTATATGTTGACCGATGAATTTATATCGTAGATTTAGCGGATACTCATGTGGTGCTAGGAGTTCAGTGGTTGTACTCATTGGGAGATATCTGCATTAATTACAAGGGCATGAGGATGGAGTTCTACGACAAGGGTGGAAAACAAGTCATCTTATGAGGTATGTTGACAGGTGCCCCCAAGATCGTGTCTAAGCAATGCATGGAGGTCCTTTTTAGAAACGGGGACATGGCTGGCACAATAGAGTGCTTGATCACCATGGAGAATCCATGATAGGATCTCCAACATTACCATGCAAATATCTAGGCATTGCTTGGAAAGCATGAAAGAGTGTTTGAACCATTACTAGTAGTGATACCACCTGACAGAGGATTTGAGAATGTCATTGAGATATAAGAGGGGTCAAAGCCCATAATCACCACAACCTATAGGCATCCAAAGAGGTTCAAGGACACAATAGAGAAGGCCATAAATGTAACACCCAGTTTAATTAATTAATGATTATAATCAATTAAATTAAATTAAATCATTTAATTATTGAACTAAGTAGATTTTATCATTTATTTAATTATTCTTTTGGTTTAAGAAATGCAACAATGAATAAAATTAAGTATTTGATTTGTGGTTGGGGTTGGTATGAATTTGTGACAAAGTATAAGGTAGATGGGAAATTGATGATGGGGGGGATTCGAGAGAGAAGGATAAGGAAGAGGGAGTTGGATTTGGGAAGGGGGAGGATTTGTTTTTAGGAAGAAGGAGAAACGAGGGAGAGGTGAAGGGAAGTAGAAATTTTGGAGAGGAGGAAGGTTGCAAATTTTTTTTTGTGGGTTTTTACAAGTGGACTCGTGTTGCTGGGATTTTGGGTTCAGGGGCCAGGAAATATAATTTCTTGGAGCTAGGGAGCTAGAGAGGTTGTATTCCTAGCTGGCTAGGAGGAAATAGTTTCAAGGATGCAGTTTCAGGTAGGCAATTAGAGAATGAAAAACTTCTTCTTCAAGAAGTAATATATAACTTCTTCTTGCTTGAATTAAATTTTGTATAGACATATGCATGAAACCTATGCGGTGAAAGAATCAATTGTGATTTTAGTGATTAAACTGCTAGAACTTACTGTCACTGTAATACTTTAGTGTCTTCTTAAAATAAAACAGAAATAATTTTGGATTCTAGAAAATAGTTGTGAATTTAGATTACAAATCCATAGCTTAACTATGTTTCCCTGAAGAGAGAATTACATTTGGTATCAGAATCAGGTTTCAAAACTGAAACCTAAGGCTTACCCACTTTCTTATGGCATGAAACTATGTTATTTGTTCAAAAAACAAATCCTAGACATGCAACCCCAAAACCCTTTAATTTCAATTAGAAATAACCCATAAATGACCCCTATAACCCTTGGAAATAACAAAAATAAAAGACCCAAAAAAGCTGAGTAGGCTTCCCAAAAGAACTTTGAAGGAGTGTACATACTACCCAGAAGAACCCAATGAGAGTAGAGATAATATAACATCCACATGTCGCATGCACACAATAAAATTCCTCACCTGTAAAAGATAGAGAATTAAGAGTGTTAGAGAAGCTATATTAAAGAAATATGAAAAATATATATATATATATATATATATATATATATATATATATATATATATATTAAATTTCTTAGAGGAAACTTAGGATTTACCTTCTATTCTAAATGAAACTGAGATTTGAAAAAAAAATATCATGAGAACAAGAACATAATATAACTTAAAACAAAACGTAAATAACACAAAAGATAAAATTATATCTATGTATATATATATAATTGTTAAACAAAATAATTTAGTAAATTTAATATATTCTAAATGAAACTGAGATTTGAAAAAAAATATCATGAGAACAAGAACATAATATAACTTAAAACAAAACGTAAATAACACAAAAGATAAAATTATATCTATGTATATATATATAATTGTTAAACAAAATAATTTAGTAAATTTAATATATTCTAAATGAAACTGAGATTTGAAAAAAAATATCATGAGAACAAGAACATAATATAACTTAAAACAAAACGTAAATAACACAAAAGATAAAATTATATCTATGTATATATATATAATTGTTAAACAAAATAATATAAAAAAATATATATATATATATATATATATATATATATATATATATATATATATAAAATAAATGATATCTAAAGGTGCTGAGCCCGGAAATTCTGGCATCTACATGGATTATGTGTGCATGTACTCCACCAGGAAGAAAAATCCAGTGATCGGTATGGAGGATATTCCATGAAGGTTCATTGCTTAGACATCTGTGAAGAGAGAATTGTTAAAAAGAAACAATAAAGAAAAAACCTAAGTGAAATAATATATCTAAAAATATAAATAAATTGCATGGTCGACACCCTGGTCGCGCCCATGGATGGGTCGCAGGCCATAGAAACCGAGATTGAGCCAAAGGGGTCACGTGACGAGCTACATTTCTTCTTGTCTAGTCGAAACCACGCAGAGATATTCACTTCACCCACCTTTCGCCCTTCAGCAAGAGAAAACAAAAATATTTTTTGTTGGCTATTAAGAGAGCATGTATCAGTATATGAGGATGAAATGAATGGTTTTGGTTGGATTTGTCTCTCGAGACTTGTTATGTTGTTAGGTATTTTAAAGTACATAAAAATATATTAATATATTATTGATGTATATATTTGTAAAATAAATACATATAGAGTTATTTAAAATTTGTGTATATAATAATAAAAATTTAGTTTATAATAATGATTTATTAGAACTAATTCATTATAATGAGTGTATTATAATAATAATTTATTAGAACTAAGGTTATGTTATATTTTAATGTTGGAGCTCATTAATATGGTAATGTTAATGAATATTTAAGGAGAATTAGTATGTTGGGTTAACATTAATGAATGATTAAGGGAAGATTATGATTAATTATGAATGAATCTATTATATGCAAATGTGTGATATAAGGGTATAAAGTATTGTAGGGAGGGGTTAGATGCTTGATTAAAGAAGTAGGTTAGAGTAATTGGTAAGTGAAACACAATGCTAGTGTAGCTAGCAATGTAAGAGAGACAACAAGATACCTTTATGAAGTTACCAAGCTTAGAATATTTTGACCCTCACCTTTAGCCACTTATCTTATGGGAGTAATGTATGTTTACAAACAAGTATAAATAAATGTATGCTTAACCTTACATTTGCAAGTATAATTTTGAGTAAAACCTAGAATTCCCTAAATCTTCTCTAATAAACATTCAGTTTGAATGCAATTTCAATATTCATAATGGTAAGAACTAAGGGAAATCAAGGTCGGGGGACATCATTGCAAGGACCACCAACACCGCCATCACCTGAATTAGCTCTCATATTACATTCATTAGAGTCTATTAATGAGACATTAGAGGGGTGCCAATCAACATATGTGGAAGTGGAACCCCCACTATCTAGATTGGGTAACCTAGAATCATCGAGGGACTCAAAGGGAGGACCTCCAATGGGGGACATCACCAAAGAACTAGAGAAAATAAACTCCCAGAATCTGCCGGGGGTCGTGCAAGTGAATGTGTTGAGGCATGGTTGGAAGGAATGATGCAATTTTTCGCCTTGAGAGACCATTCTTCCACGTTGAAATCGAAGATAGTGATCTTTCAATTGAGGGATAGTGCCTTGAACTGGTGGGGTAATCTCGAGAGGCAGTTACACCTTACCTCAAACACTGTCTTGTGAGAGATTTTTGAGGAAAGGTTCTGGAGGAAATATTTGTTTTCTTACTATGAGGAATAATAGGTAGGAGCATCTCATGCTCTAGTTCAGGGAAACACAATTGTTGAAGAGTACGAAATAAGGCTCATGGAGTTAGTAAAGTTAGTCTCCTACATGGATACCAATCAATGGAAAACATAATGTTTTGTGTACAGGTTAAACCCTAAGATAAGGTCCATGGTGGGGATGTGGAAACCATTGTCAGTGGATGAAGTAGTTGAAAGAGCTCATTACGCAGAAGAGAATATGAGCTTAAACGAAGGTAGGCGATCAATTATTCCAAAACAACCTAGATTCTTGGGGAAGGCCCCTAAGACCTTCTCTAGGGGAGGAAGCTCTATAACACCTCTTTATGGAAATAGATTCGCACCTAGAGAAGTTGCAACAAATATTTCAATGGCATCGAGTGCAACATCCCACTCATTACCATAAACACAAGAAATTCCATGACCTTATCGAGGAGAAGTTAGTAGGGGAAGGGGTTCCATGGGGAGGAAATCATTTTAGAGGCCTTTACAGGTCAGTGCACAGGTTCCACCCTGATTTAATTGTTGGGGGCCCAAAGGAACTCATTACCAACATGAATGCCTAGAGTCATAGTCAGGGTTTGTGCATAGAGAAGGGAAGGCCCCGATGGGAAGAGAAAGTAGTAGCCACCATATTTATGAGGGGATTAATAACCACTGTGCATAAAATCAATCCACTGTGGTGGAGTCATCGGGTACGCTAAATCATGTCAATGTTAAAATTTAATTTTATTCTAGTGCTACAAATAGTTCCATTTCACTTTGTGCATTAGAAAAGTGTGGGTTTGAATCCTATGAGCACGATGAATTTAAACAAGTTGAGATGGATTTTGGGGAAAAGCAAGCGGTAGGACATAGCATTGATAATTTCCTTGTAGAACTAGGAGTGTGTACCACTAGGTTAAAGTTGTATTTCACTTCCCTTGAGACTTATGATCTAATAATGGGAATGGACTGGTTAGAAGCCCATCGATCTATGGTAGATTATTTCATGAAGAGGGTGCTTTGTGTTGATGATGAAGGAAGTTCAATAGAGATCCATGGTATACATAGGAAGGTGTCTCTATGATTTATCTCGACAATGACGGTTAAACATTGCATGAGGCAAGGTTGTCGACTATATGTGGTGGAAGCAGTCAATGAAGGGAAGGGACCCTCTATAGATCACTATCCAATTTTGTCAGAATTTGAGGATGTTTTTTCCGAAAGAGTTTTCAGGGTTGCCTCCTGAGAGGGATCTCAATTTTACCATCTAGATAAAACCTGGTGCAGATCCAATTTCCAAGACATTGTATAGGATGATGACAACATAACTTTGTGAATTGCAGATGCAGTTGAAGGAATTACTTGACTTAGGGATGATAAGGCACGATGTCTCACCTTGGGGTGCACCCGTAATATTTTTCAAGAAGAATGATGGTTCCTTGCGACTATGTATAGATTACAGGGACTTGAACCATGCTACAGTGAATAATAGGTACCCAGTACCAAATATAGATGATCTCTTCGATAAGATGAAAGGAGTAAATTTTTTCTCAAAAAATGATCTTCAATCAAGGGCATCACCAGTTAAGGATTAAGGAATATGATATTCCCAAAACTGCCTTTGGAACTCGGTTTGGACATTACAATTTCATTGTAGTGCAAGACTTTTTTGATGATATCCTCATCCATTCCAAGAACGAATGAGAACATAAGGAACACTTGCGAGTGGTTTTTTCATGCCTTAGAGAAAACAAGATGTATGGAAAGTTGTCAAAGTGGTCTTTCTTCCAGAAAGAGATTCACTATTTAGGTTATGTCATTTTGGTGGACCCATAAAAGGTGAAGGCCATAATGAATTATCTAGTGCTGAGGAATATTCACGAGGTGAGAATATTTATGGGTCTAGTTTGTTATTATCGAAGGTTTGTGGAAGGATTATCGAAGATTGAAAAACCCATCACCACCTTGCATCACAAGGGGGCCAGGTATGAGTGGAAAAATGAGTGTGATATTGCGTAATTCGAGCTTAAGAGGTTACTAACCAGTGCACCAATTCTACGAGTGTCGAATATGAAAAAATGACTTCACATTCTGCATGGATTCTTCAAAGCAAGGATTGGGGGTTGTGCTAATGTAGGATGGGGGAGTGATAGAGTATGCATAAAGAAATTTGAAGCAACATGAGGAACTATACACTACCATGATTTAGAGTTGGTAGTTGTAATGCTAGCTTTGAAGATTTGGAGGAATTATCTAGTGGGGTGAATCTTTGAGCTCAAAACAGACCATGAAAGCTTAAAGAATCTATTCAATCAAAGGGACCTAAATTCTAGGTAAAGGCGATGGAGTGAATTTATGAGTGAGTACAATTTTGGAATTTCTTACATCAAGGGTAAGGAGAATGTGGGCATGGATGCATTGAGTAGGAGACCACATATCATCTCCTTGGTTTCCTTAAAAGTTAATCCGAGGGAGCGAATGTTGGGGAAACTTCTTGGATATAGTTGGTATTTAAATGTTACTCCATCCCTCCAAAGTGGGAGTAAATTAGAGCCAAAGTATGAAGGATATAGCCTTGAATAAGGATTGTTAAGATATTAGGGAAGGATGTACATCCCCAAGGGTGGGGATATTCGAAGCATCATACTCAATGAATAACATATAGAACTTTACTGTGCACATCTAGGTGTGAAAAAAATGTACGCAGGCATGAATTTTTTCTTTTGGGTAGGCATGAAGCATGATGTAGCCCATTTCATCGCCAAGTGCCTTGAGTGCCACCAACTGAAGGCTGATAATCACCACCCAATAGGTCTCTTACAATTGCATGATCTTCTTATTGCTTTGGGGAAAATCCCCCTAATCAGGGTCTAGTTAATAGGAAGAGAAATGACACCTTAAAAGACATAATTACTCCTATTCCACCTAAATATAACAATACCTAATAAAAATTAAGTAAAGAGAGGGAAAACCAAGGTATGCACCTTAAGTCCTTTCGTTTGTAGTAGATCCTTTCCTCTAGATTTTCGCTTCTAGATTGTAGTCCTCCTCTCAATGCTAGCCTAAAAAAACTTCAGAGAACAATATACAACATATGAATAATCACCAAGATCATTTAAAGGACTAAATATTCATGAAAACAATTTAGAAATATAAACATGAAGACACAAATTTGGGACAAGAAAATTCTCTTTTATTGAAAACAAGATGATAATATACAACCTTAATCTTTCTGACACCGCTCCACGAACCTCATCTGGTTTCCTCTAAATTATACTCCAAGTGCACCAATCCAAAGGTGAAATCCTCACAACCAACATGCTAATAAACGTAAATGTATGAATTGCATAAGGAGGATGAATGATTGGGAATGTTGAGGATGAAAACTCAGAACAAGATGCAAAGGCTTGGAATGGGAGAGATAGAAATTTTGGCAGATTTCCCTTGCATCTTCTTTCATATCTTCAAAGGACCCCCCTAGGGACCTTTTTATATGGATAAATGATGGTTATTCGGTTTTCAAAAGGGATATAGGAGGTAAAATGGTTGTGAAACTCAAAATAGCCTGTAAACTCCACCGGAAAGTGCAGAAGTTTTTATTTTTTGCAACTTTGAGAGTACACGTAGGTTGTTAGGTATTCAGGTCGCGTATGTACATGTGATGCATGTGTATCAGGGTGCCTACACCATACAAAAAGATGTTTTCTAAGAGGAACCTCAGAAAAAGTGGTCGAAAAATGTGTAAATGAGTAGGCCAATGTCAAAAATGCATAGCAGTGGAATTTTGGACTATAACAGATGCCCCTTAATGTCTGAGGTCAGCAGACAAATTGATGGAAGGAATAAATTATAACATATTTGATCAAGTGGGAAGGCACCAAGTCGAATGAGCCTAAACGAATATTTGTGAGTGTGTCATATGAAAAATCATAAAAATAATCAATGAGGCGGGCATACCCATGCTTAGGAAAAAATAAGCATGGTTGTCTATCAAGTACACTACAGATCCATGTCATATATATTAATCATGGATACATGACTAATATGTATGCCAATAAAAATTGTATCCGCGAATAATACACAGTGGAGCTACATCTCAAAATCATCAGAATATATACAATACAATGTGATAAGAATCTTCAGGAGGCATCAACGCCTATAGATGGAGATGATAGCTTCATGACTTGAGAAATATCTTAAAGATCCTCAAAAATCAGGCAGGATTATAATAAGAGTGTAAGAATCACTATCCTAAGGTCTTTGAAAGGTTGTCATCGAAATACTAGAGGAAACTTGAATAATACACACCAAACTTCATTGATTCTGAATGTGAACTTGACAAGACTCTTGGGATGGCCGACTCATGAAGGTCAAGAGACTCATCGTAGAATGGTCGACTCAGGTTGTAATACTTTCCCTTGGAAAAGATCATGACATATGAAAGGACTCGAGAAACATGTTATTGACACAAGTCTATGGCACAAGAGGCCCCAAAAACTCTCCATATGTTTGGAAGAGTAACCAAATGGAGGAGGACACAACTCTATGTAACGAGAACAACTTCATAAGGTCATACTAAATACCAATGCTTGCAGAACAAACTGAATGATGTGCTTTGTCTAAGGGTGACTATATTGCTACTAGTAAAAGAGAATGTTTATCGTCCTTTCTTTTTGGAATATTTTTTTTTCTTTTTCATATATTTAAAGAGATTTAAAAATAATAAAATAACACTATGTTAAAACAAGTGTTGCAAGAAAGAAAAATAGTTCCAAGCACATGGAACATATTGATGCTTAGTGCAAGGAGACACGTGTAGGATAATGACACTCGGGAAAATTCCTCCATGGGTCAAGGTGTCAGATCACAAAGGATAAAATGTTGCAAGGCCTGCACCTAAGAAATTCTCTAAAATTTCAACAACAACAAAGGAGTCAACATTAGGCCAAATATGCAAGATTGATACATTCAATGCAACTACAGATTGACACAATGAAATTCCTTTAATGTAAATTTTTACGAGCCCAAAGAAAGTAAGATCGGTGGTTTTTCACTTTTAGAGAGTCTGAAAAAAACTAAAAGAAGACTCCAAAGTGATATTTTTTCGTACATTTAGATCCCTAATCTCGAAAAAGGATAAAATAATAATTGGTAATACTCTCTCGGCGAGATGAATCTCCTGGGGTGCACCTTTTTCATAAGTTGAGTCTCTGAGCTCCAGAAAAGGTTTAAAATTATACCAAGGAGAAATATAGTTCTTTTTTTGTAAGTTAAGCTCCCTATGCCCAAAAAATGGATAATCTAATAACTGGAAAATCTTTCCCGGTGGGACATATCCCCTAAGGTATTTCATTTTCCTAGTTAATCTATTGGTCGGAAAAAGGGGTAAACTTGTACCAAATAGGTGTTCTTTTTAGAGAAATTAACGAGTGTGAAAGAAACAAGGTCACTCAACGATCTTTTCCTATTTACGGAGTCTGAAAAGGGATTAAATAAGACTCTAGGGGTTTCCATTATTGTAAATAATGTCTAAGGCCCAACAAAGAGATAAACCAAAACCATGGAGAATGTCTCTTTTTCATAAATTTAGTCTCTCATGCCCGAAAAAGGGATAAACGTATACCTGAGAATACTCTCCTAGATAATCATACCTCCTAGGGAATACGTTTTCATAAATTATCCATCCAGACTGAAAAAAGGATTAAACCATCGTTGGATAGATGTGACTTTAGGTTTCATTTTGGTGAGCGTGAAAGGAAACAAGATCGCTCTACAATGTTTTTAATTTTAGGGAGTCTGAAAAGAGATTAAAGGAGACTCTGAGGGTGCTCCTTTTCATATGTAATCTAATCAAGGCCAAAAAGGATAAATAATCTCTCTCCATATGTCACTTTCATGGTTTAAGTGATCTTGAAACAAGACAATTCATTATCTAGGGGAGTCCCATGGGTATAGGCCAGAAACAATGATGAAAAAAAACGATGAGGCTTCAACACAAAGTCATGGAGGGAATAAAAGGCCTATCGTGCTTATGAAGTACTTTGGCATGGGCACCAAATGGAAAACAAGGCTCTAACTAGGATGCCCATGGAAGGAAGGCTCTACCACATAAAGTATGACACACTTATCGACAAGGAAGGTTAGTGTCGCAATTCAGTGGGGTTGATCCTAAGGCCAAATGAACCAAGAAACAGGAAACACAAAAATGAAAGTAGGAAAAAATATAACCTATATGCCATTTTCTAGGTCAATACCTATCAGAACGGATCGATGTGATGAACAAATGTCAAAGAAAAAAAATTCTCCAAGATCCTGCATATAAGGAAAATAACATTCATCAGGAAGTTAATAAATCCAATATAGATATAAAATTTTGAAAATAAGAGGTGCTACTGAGCACAAAAATTGAAAACAACAAACCTAGACTATACAATATGGTATAAGGCACCACACAACCTTATGGCTCATGCATGGTATTAGTTCAAGTAAAGCCCGCTAACAGGCTCTGACCAAGAGTCTCTTCAATATTCAACCTGTAAAGTCTCCCAAGAGGGAAAAAACAAAAACCATGGTGTAATTATTTCCACTATATACAATCCATAGTCATGGCTTCAAGGATAGCCTCACACAAACACAATTCAATATACGATAAATCATGCGAACAAGGAGGGTTGACAGTCCCTAAGGGTGAAGAAAAATGAAAATATTCCATATGACGATGGAGGTTACGTGTTAAGCCATAAATAGTGGCTCATTACCCCTTAATTGGGGCATATTACATTAGTAATGTTATTTTATTTATGTCAGCTTTAGTCTATTAGTTGTAATTATACCTCCTAGTCTCCTATATATATCAAGGATACATTTTCATTTGGAATCATCTTGTAATTGAACATTTATGTGGGAATAAGGAGGTTGCCCCCTCAAAGAGGCTTATTAACTGAATTTCTCTCTTTTTCAAGGCAATGAGTACTTATTCTAAGGTTTTTCTATGCTATTTTGATATTTGGTTCCTAACATATGGTATCAGAGACCAAGGTCTTGGGGTTTCGCTGCTACATCTGAGACACCTTGGAATTTTCGCTATAACATATTTTATACAACAATTAATAAGGAAAATCTTGGAGGATATTTAGCAGACGCATCAAGGTACGTTGGGTTAAAATTTCATCTTCTGAGGCCTTATACTTTCAGAGATACATCCTTTCTAAGATAGGGTTTTGGAATCATCCTGAATTGAGACATTGCGGAATTTTCGCTATAAATTTTTTTATGTAACATTTCAGACCCTGAACTCCAGAGGATATTCACATAAAGTAGTAAGGTAACTGTGGTAAAAATTTATGCTTCTAGGCCATCTTAAATTTGTAGATACACCTTGTGTAAGATAGGGTATCTGACTAGTCCTATTGACTAGTCTCAAGCAGGTGTTCCGGGTAAAACAATAATAAATTCTTCCTAGAGCATCCAAATTGAGTGAGACTAGTTGCATTAGATAGTGGATAGACTGTAGTAGTTCTGGTATGAGTTTCAAAAAATTTTGTCCATTAGTTTGTGCAGGGCACACTATACAAGTGAAATCCCCTGGAAAGGAAACAATTCAGCAATTTGTGGGGAAGTTACCATAAATGCCACTTGGCACATCCAATTTTGATCAGACCTATGGAATTGTAGAGAATACATATCAAAGACGTACAAAAAAGAAAATTTCATACTTAGAAGGGCCGAAATTTTGGAGATACAATAAAAGGAATATTGTCTAGCAAAACCACCTCAAAATCAAGGTTTAAAGTGATACTTGGCCAACATGTGATGTCCCGTCCCCAAGATTAGGCCAGCAGGGAGTGACTTAGTAGTCTATATGTTCCCATAGACTATAGTTAGGCACAAACAAGGAACCATATGGAGGAATAAGGAGGAATTAAGGCTAAACGATAAATTAAGCCAAAATACTTAGGAAAAGTCACTTAAGCCTAAGTCAATGGGGAATTAGAATGAAAAGGTGATAAGGGGGCGACTTAATTGACAAATAAATAACTTAGGAGGAAAGGCGCCTAGGTTAAGTGATGTCAACAAAGAATTAGGTCGGGAAATATATAAAGAGAGGAATTTGACCTAATTCCTCATTATGCATTGTAATGATTTGATGTTGAGACTTCTAAGAGGAGGAGGAGAGTCGACCTTACTGTTTTGTGGATTTCTGGAGGAAACCACCACCATTGATCGGTTTCGGTGTTGATAGACACACCCTATCCCATCAGAGATACCATCCAGGTATTTCACCGTTCTTTTCAGGAGAGATTATTGTGGAGGGCGCAACTCAGCCAAGGAGGGCGCAAGTCATTTTGGAGATTCAGAGATCTGTAGTAGATTGTGGTCCCGATTGCAGATTCATTCCGACCTAGTAGAGATCCAGCCAGGGCGCCATTGAGCCATTCGTCATCATATTCTGATGGTGGAATCTTGCAGATCGACCCATACAACCATTTAGGGCGCAGTCATTCCGGACAGACGTTTGGCATTGCATGCAGGGGTTTCCTATCAGATCCGGCTAAACCCTTCCGACCCATTTCATCATTGGATGAGACGATCGTTTTGAGATATATAGCAGCATATTTCGACGATGGAATCCTTTGGGGTGCATTCAGTGCCCAAGGAGGGACGCAAACCCCCCCAGGGGTCCAGATCTAGTGCCGTAGAGGTCCGATCCGAGTTCCGTCAGACATTATTTCCAGTGTAGGGGCCAGGGCGCATTGATTGGAGAAGTTTCGAGTTCATTCTGACGGTGGATTATTTAGATCGATTTTTCCAGCTGGTAGCGGTTACCGTACTTCTCCGGGATCGCTCATTTTTTCCTATCTATCCGTGCATGCAGCAGATCTGTTGTCTTCTTGCGGTCATGGGTATTTCTTTTGTTATTTGATTGTATTCCAGTATAGATCCATGAGATCTAACTGACGTCTAGTCTCTATATTTCAGTAGGCGATTTGTATTCCCATGCATGCACTATTATTATTCACGATATTGAGTAGTTGACATTCTATACTATTGCATGCGTCTTTTTATGATTTTTAAACCTTCATTATGCAACATGCACTTGTAATAAACGACATGCAACCCTAATAATCAACATGAAACCACTATAACCGAAGAACATCTCACTCACCCAGCTAAAACGCATCCAGAAAACCCCCAGTGTATCAGATCTGCACGCCAGAGCAGTAGAACAGTAACAAATATCTTGATCAACCGGATCAGGGATATTCCAGTGGTATTAGAGCTTTAGTCCTGCCAGCCTGTGACTAAAGACCATGAATCCAGCAGAAGAACCAGATGGCCGTGAGCATGAAGGTGACGAATATGTCACGTACAATCGGTGCAAGGGAAGAATGGGCAGACCTAACTTTCCTCCCTTCCCTCCCAGTTCATAGGAAGAGGAAGAGGCACTTAGAGAAGCAGAGCGACGAGCAGAGCGCGAGGCTGAGCGCGAAGCAGAAAAGAGGCTAGGTGACAGGTATGAGCGACCAGAGGGCAGTGGTAAGGCCACAGTGGATCTAGACGTAGCCTTCATGCAGATGATCAATGACATGCTAGCTAGCCAGCGAACCATGTCCCAGTCTTTGGCTCAGGTAGCAGATAGACTGACTATGATAGATATTCTGAGCACTCAAGGCCCACATGCAGCGCATGGGAACTCAGGGGAAGGCAGTAGACCCCAGTCACCCACTTGCATGTATACCTCAGCGAGTAGGATTCCACATCCGTTGTTTCCCAGTTTCTAGAGAGCAGCTCCGGTAGAAGCACAGATACCGATAGCATCCACACATGCAGAGGACATTGCAGAGTATCAGAGAGAGTATGAAGCCTTGGGCCGTGACTTCCAGCAGGACATGACCCTAGTCGAGTATTGTGGACTTAGACTCAGGAATCGTCCCAGAGAGCCACAGAGGGAAGGGCAGCAGCAGCAAAAACAACAGGGGCATAACCTTGACTTCATCCGCAAAGTTGGTAAACTCACCATACCTTCTTTTGACGGATCATCTAGATGCACCGCCAGAGCTTGGGTACAGAAACTAGATACCTACTACAAGCTCAACCAGATGACAAAGGAAGAGGCCATCAGTTTCGCCACCCTACACTTGGAGGGTGAGGCACACGAGCGGTGGTATCATGGATTGGTGACATTGGGTCACGATCACATCACCTCCTACAGGGAGTTCACAGAGAGACTCATGGATAGATTTGATAGGAGGGATCCTGAGATCCACTTCAGAGATTTAGCCCAGTTGAGGCAAACTGGTATAGTAGAGGCATTCATTTCGGAGTTTCAGAGAGTAGCAGTGGCAGTGACAGACATATCCAAGCCGCGATTGGTCATGTTATTCACCTAGGGGCTCACAGAACCCTTGAGAGGTTGGGTGAAGTCATACCAGCCTCATTCCTTGCAAGATGTCGCCCGACGCACTAGAGATTTGGCGGATTCGGTGCCAAAAACTAAACCTTTCACTAAACCCTTTGTACCACAGAGAGACAAGGATTAGAAGAACCCTCCCAAGGAGTGGAAGGGAAAGCCTAAGTGGGATGATGATACACGACGGGAGTTGATGAGGAAGAAGCTTTGCTTCTCCTACAGAGATCCTTGTGTCCCCAGTCATAGATGCATGGGGAAGGGACATATCCACTACATTGAGGTGGAATCAGGCAGTGAGGGGGAGGATGAGGATATTCAGGCACCTACAGACAGTGATTCAGAGACTGAGACCACTCATGAGCCAGAGCAGCGGCCAAAGAAACCTCAGATACTGGTCAGGGCCAATCCCCAGGAGGAGGCCAAACCTCGTAGAGAGGTTAAAGGGGTAACCATAGCCACCCTTTCAGGAGTACCCAGGTACAACACCCTCAGGCTTAAGGGCCTTGTACAAGGGCAATGCATGACAAATTTATTTGATGGTGGGGCCACCCACAACTTCATAGATGCATCATTGGTAGCCAGGAGATGGCTACGCACAGAGGAGTTTGAGGGATTCCATGTGGCAGTGGTTGATGGATACACGATGTCGTGCTTAGACATGATCCCTGACCTAGAGGTCAAACTTGGAAACTACACCCTAACAGACACATTTTATGTAGTTGACCTATCAGATACGGATGTCGTATTGGGGGTACAGTGGTTATATTCATTGGGAGAGATTGGGTTCAACTATCAGACGTTGACCATGAGCTTCAGAGACGCCAGTGGATCGAGAGCTGTGCTGAGAGGTATGTCTACAGGGGCGCCTCGGGTAGTGTCGGCAAAGAGGATGGAGCGGAATTGTTCGTCATGGTGATGTGGCTTACGCAGCAGAGTGTTGGATCACCACTCGAAAAGACTCAGAGGGTAGGGAGCAGTACCATCCACAAATCAGAGAGCTTCTGGGACGTTATGAGCCAGTATTTGGGCTGATACCACCAGGGAGACCACCAGACAGAGGGCTTGAGAACATGATTGAGCTAGAGGCAGGGGCTACACCAGTAATTACAACACCTTATAGACACCCCAAGAAATTTAAGAACGAAATTGAGAAAGCGATCAAAGAATTTCTCGCTATGGGGCATATCAGGCCCAGCAGGAGTCCTTTTGCATCTTCAGTAGTACTGGTACTGAAGAAGGATGGCACATTACAGATGTGCATCGATTACCGAGCGCTCAATAAGAAAACTATCAGGAATAATTACCCTATTCCACGCATAGATGAGTTGATGGATGAGCTACATGGGGCAGTCTTCTTCAACAAGATTGATCTACGTTCAAGATACCATCATATCAACATCAGGGAGAAGGATATTGAGAAGACAACATTCCGATGCCATTTCAGACATTTTGAGTTCTTGGTCATGCCATTTGGACTGACCAATGCACCAGCCACTTTCCATTCTTGCATGAACCATATCTTTAGAGGATAGTTGAGGAAGTACATTCTGGTATTCTTCGACGATATATTGATATGCAGCAAGACATGGGATGAGCATTTGGCACATTTGGAGAAGGTCTTGGATATTATGAAGACCTAGTCTTTATATGCCAAGAAATCCAAATGTGAATTTGGCATGAAGGAACTATTGTATCTGGGGCATATCATCAGTGGGAAGGGAGTAGAGGTTCATCAGGAGAAGATCAGAGCCATTGTGGATTGGCCAATGCCCAAGAATCTCACGGAGCTGACAGGATTCTTTGGGTTATGCAGTTACTACAGGCGGTTTGTCGAGGGCATTTCACAGTTGGGAGCACCACTCACAGACTTGAAAAGGAAGGGTGATTTTCATTGGACAGAGGATTCACAAGATACCTTCAACAAAATGAAGGAGGTTATGAGCACATTCCCTGTTCTAGCCCTCCCAGACTTTTCTCAGCCGTTTGTCTTAGAGTGTGACGCATCAGGGGTGGGGATTGGAGAAGTATTGATGCAGGGGGGGCACCCCATTGTGTTTGAGAGAAGGAAGCTCAACGAGTCAGAGAGACTCTATCCTATTTATGACAAGGAGATGCTAGCAATCATGCATGATTTATCCAAATTCAGGCAGTATCTGGTTGGCAGCAGGTTTGTAGTGAAGATTGATCATAACAGCCTCAAGTATTTCCTTGACCAAAAAGACCTCAGCGAGAGGCAATAGAAGTGGGTCTCCAAGATCCAGGCCTTCGAATTTGACATTGAGTATGTCAAGGGAAAAAGGAATGTGGTGGAGGATGCATTGTCCAGGAGACCAACAGGATGTTCGATGATGGATATCTGTACAGATTGGAAAGCTCATTTGTTGGTGGAATACTCCAAAAAAATATTTTCTTGTGAGGTAATGGATGGGCAAGTGATTGATGATAGGTACCGGGTTCTTGATGACGTCATTTTCTACAAGAACCGGATCTATTTGGTCCCAGAATCCACCCCGAAGGGGAATATTCTGAAGGTGTGTCACGATTCACCAACAACAGGGCATCAGGGATACTTCAAAACTTATAGGCAGATCAGGGAGAGATTCTCATGGAAGGGTCTCAAGGATGACGTGCTGAAACACATATGGGAGTGCACGACTTGTCAGCAGAACAAGTCTGAGCAGACACATCCTGCAGGGTTACTTCAACCTCTACCCATTCCAGGGCAGAGATGGGAGAGCATTTCCATGGATTTCATTACAGGCCTCCCTAGGATGCAGGGAAGGGACTGTATATTTGTAGTGGTCGACAGATTGACCAAGTTCGCACATTTCTTTGCCATACCCACCGACTACAAGGCCATAAAGGTAGCAGCATTTTTCTTCAAGGAGGTATTCCGGTTGCACGGGTTACCCAGGCAGATAGTCAGTGATAGATATGGGCGCTTCATCAGGGATTTTTGGCAGGAGCTTTTCAGATTGGCAGGCACAAAGTTAGCTACGAGTACCAGCTACCACCCACAGACAGATGGGCAGACAAAGATCATCAACAAATGGGTGGAAGGGTATCTGAGGAACTATGTGGGGGGACAACAACACACTTGGGTGAGATGGTTACATATGGGTGGGTATTGTTACAACACCACTTACCATATGTCCATCAGGATGTCACCATTCAGGGCATTGTATGGATACGATGCACCTTCATTTATAGATGCTGCATTTGGGGATAACAGGGTTCCCGGGGCTAAGGATTGGGTGGAGGAGAGTCAAAGGATCCTGCAATCAGCAAAGGAGAACTTGCAGTCAGCTCAGAATCGGAAAAATATATATGCAGATGGACACAGAGTTGAGCGCAGTTTTGAGGTGGGAGACTTGGTTTTCCTGCGATTACAGCCATATCGACAGTCTTCATTGAAGAGGAGCGGAGCAGAGAAACTGAAGCCAAAGTTCTATGGGCCATACAGAGTCATTAGGAGGATAGGCGAGGTGGAATATGAGCTAGAGCTACCAGAGGGTAGCAAGATCCATAACGTATTTCACGTCTCTTGCCTTAAAAAGGCGGTGGGACAGCAGATTAGCATTTCACAGGAGTTGCCACCCTTGGATGAGGAGGGTCAGTTGGAGCTAGTGCTCGAGGAGGTACTAGAGCAGAGAGAACGCAGGTTAAAGAGCAGGATCATTAGAGAGTGCTTGGTTATATGGAGGGGATTTCCAGTGGAGGATGCCACATGGGAGGGAGAGCATATTTTGCGGCACCCAGGATTGATGTTGCTTGAGGACAAGAAATCTCGGGAAGGGAGGACTGTGATGTCCCGTCCCCAAGATTAGGCCAGCAGGGAGTGACTTAGTAGTCTATATGTTCCCTTAGACTATAGTCAGGAAAAAACAGGGAACCAGATGGAGGAATAAGGAGGAATTAAGGCTAAACGATAAATTAAGCCAAAATACTTAGGAAAAGTCACTTAAGCCTAAGTCAACGGAGAATTAGAATGAAAAGGTGATAAGGGGGCGGGGGCGACTTAATTGACAAATAAATCACTTAGGAGGAAAGGCGCCTAGGTTAAGTGATGTCAATGAAGAATTAAGTCGGGAAAGATATAAAGAGAGGAATTTGACCTAATTCCTCATTATGCATTGTAATGATTTGATGTTG
Organism: Picea glauca; assembly: GCA_000966675.3. Taxonomy (NCBI): domain Eukaryota; kingdom Viridiplantae; phylum Streptophyta; class Pinopsida; order Pinales; family Pinaceae; genus Picea; species Picea glauca. The sequence continues at coordinate 482,847 of JZKD02S1737790.1, read as the reverse complement.
AGACTTCCGAGAGGAGGAGGAGAGCCAACCTTACTGTTTTGTGGATTTCTGGAGGAAACCACCACCATTGATCGGTTTCGATGTTGAGAGACACACCCTAGCCCATCGGAGATACCATCTAGGTATTTCACCATTCTTTTCAGGAGAGATTATTGTGGAGGGCGCAGCTCAGCCAAGGAGGGTGCAAGTCATTTTGGAGATTCAAAGATCTGCAGTAGACCGTGGTCCCGATTGCATATTCATTCTCACCCAGTAGAGATCCATCCAGGGCGCTTCCATTGAGCCATTCATCATCAAATTCCGATGGTGGAATCTTGCAGATCGACCCATACAACCATTTAGGGCGCAGTCATTCCGGACAAACGTTTGGCATTGCATGCAGGGGTTTCCTATCAGATCCGACCAAACCCTTCCGACCCATTTCATCATTGGACGAGGCGATCGTTTTGAGCTATATAGCAACATATTCCGACGGTGGAATCCTTTGGGGCACATTCAGTGCCCAAGGAGGGGAGCAAACCCCCCCAGGGGTTCAGATCTAGTGCCGTAGAGGTCCGATCCGAGTTCCGTCAGACATTATTTCCAGTGTAGGGGCCAGGGCGCATTGATTGGAGCAGTTTCGAGTTCATTCTGATGGTGGATTCTTTAGATCGAGTTTTCCAGCTGGTAGCGGTTACCGTACTTCTCCGGGATCGCTCATTTTTGCCTATCTATCCGTGCATGCAGCAGATCTGCTGTCTTCTTGCGGTCACAGGTATTTCTTTTGTTATTTGATTGTATTCCAGTATAGATCCATGAGATCTGACTGACATCTAGTCTCTATATTTCAGTAGGCGATTTGTATTCCCATGCATGCACTATTATTATTCACGATATTGAGCAGTTGACATTCTATACTATTGCATGCGTCTTTTTATGATTGTTAAACCTTCATTATGCAACATGCACTTGTAATAAACGACATGCAACCCTAATAACCAACATGCAAGCACTATAACCGAAGAACATCTCACTCACCCAGCTAAAACGCATCCAGAAACCCCCAGTGTATCAAATCTGCACGCCAGATCAGTAGAACAATAGCAAATATCTTGATCAACCGGATCAGGGATATTCCACAACATGCCACCAAAAAAGGGAACTTCTACACCAAATAAGCTTCCAGACAATCCTACTTGGACTCTTGATGAAGGTGAAGAAATGCGCAGGGACATAAATGATTTACAAAAGAAGACAGTAACAAAATATGAACTACAAGAGATTGAAGCTATGTTGGAGGCAATAAATACTAAGATGGATTGTTTAAAAGAGGAGATCATGGAAGGATTGAAAAATTTTGTAATAGAGAGGACACCTGAAAGTGAAAATGTATCCCGTGGAATTTATGATGAGGACACAAGGAAGGTGAATCAAGAATGGAGAAACTCCAAATTTGGGTTTAAGACCAACCACGTTCCTAAGATCAATATGAGGAAGTTTGATGGCAAGGACCCTATCACGTGGATACTTCAGATGGAGCAATTCTTTGATCTACATAATGTGCCACATACACAAAAGGTACGAATTGCTTCTTTATTTTTAGAATCCAATCAATTTGTATGGTATCGATGGCTTTGTTCTCGCAAATCACTCGTCACTTGGACAATTTTCATGGAAGAAATGATAGAACACTATGAGGATAAAAGGAGCAATACCTTCTTTAGCCAATTGATAAATCTCAAGCAAAAGGGTTTAGTTACAGAGCACATTGAGAACTTCCAAAGATTGAATATAAAGGTAACAGATATTCTAGATGAGCACTTGATTGATGTATTCATAGAAACTTTAAGGGATAATATTCAACATGAGGTTCTCCTTTGGGAACCCAAATCATTGGAGAATGAATTTAGGGTGGTGTTGACATGAAGATTAAATTTTTCCGCCCTTAAAAAATGAAGCTTCATCTTTTCCTGAGCCATGGAGCTGCCCTTAGTCCAAAATAGAAAGGAGTCAGAATCACCCATTCCTTTTCGAGTTTCGAAATTCAGTTCTTCTCGAGGTGTGATCTTCAACTATCCCTTTTTCCCGGCACCGAAATCCTGAATCCTTTTCAAAATATTAAGAAATATAAGGTAAAAAGGGGAAAGAAATGAATGTTACTTTTTCCATTGTTTACCACAAAGCACTCTTTAATTCGTAATTAATCAAATCCATAAAAACAATTATCTCTCCCTTAGTCTTTCACGATTCGGTTTTCTCTCTGCTAAAGCATTTTCAAACTCTTCTCCTTCGAACTCTCGGTCCTCAATTTTCTGAAAAGTAAAAAATTAAAAATTAATTGTCCACTAATCATGATTAATTAAAGTTTTTTAATAGGAATGATTAGCACCTCGCTAATCCCATTGAAATTTCGCAATCCAGGGTTTACTTGTGACATATCCCCTAATGGCAGGATCCCCGAAGTTCTGAAATGCGAAATCACGTTTTGCGCCTCGCTGATCCCATCGCAATTTCGCGATCCGGGGTTTACTTGTGACATATCCCCTAACAACAGGATCCCCGAAGTTCCGAAATGCGAAATCATGTTTTCTTTAAACAAACCCTAAGATTAAAAGATTAAACTTTTTTCAAAACACGATTAATGATGACTAAGCTTCTTTTTGCTTTTCGGGAATTAAGGAAGGTAGTGACTTTCGGGTTTTCAGTTTCGAAATCGCCGATATATGGTAGTATTAATAACGGGTAAATGCAAATATTTTTGACGTGAGTTCGTATCTCTAAGCATATATTTAAAATTAAAGAATTTATTTTTCATTGATGGTATCAGTACGCTCGCTACAACACAAATTTAGAGATTAATAAAGGTCCTGTGTGTCGAAGTTCATTCTTAACCTTTACCTCTGTAGCGAGTCACATTTTTCCAGTTTTATACACTTTTCTCTGTAAACAGGTTTCTGGTCCAATATAACCTCCATGGCGCCCAAGAAGGCCACCAAGAAAAACGAGGAAGTTGCAGAGGTCTCGAGTCCAGACGGAGATGTTGTATCTAATACAATACCGTATGCCATCGATTCCATAAAATCTTGGAGTCAGATTTTAGAAACTCTCGATTATGAGATTAAGAACTTCCCTCATGATGCCGAAAACAAACTCCGGGATATAGCGGAGTTTGAACTTCACAAGGTGGCTACACGACCGCGACTCCTGAATTACAACAACATGATCAGTTGGCCTTTAGAGCGAGCAGATGTGCAGATGAGGAGCATTCTGGATAGCCAGGGGGTCGTCATCAGCTCCTTCAGACCAGAACATATACAAGTAATGTATAAACTGTCTTCCTGTTGCAAATACATTTATAATAAAGATTTCATCAGTGGGTTTCAAAGGAAAGAATGTTTTGAGTTAGACCAAATGTATCCTGACATAATAAAAGATTGGTGGAGAAACAAAGCAAAATTCAGGGCCGACACACATGGTGTTTACGCCACAACATCTTTAAACGAGTATATGGTTTATGTGGCGATGATGTTATTTAGGCTTTTTGGTAAACAAAGTCCTACCCACTTCCCAGTGGAATGGGTACCTCTTTTGCATGAGGCCGCAGAAGGTTACAACTTCAATTGGGATAAGATTTTATTCGATAACATAGCGAGAGAGGTTATGGAGTACCAGACTGCAAGATCAAAAGGCCAAACAACAACCTTTTATATGTCTGCATACATCATGGATGCTATATGCTTCTCAAATCCTTTCCCTTTGATGAATTAGAGTTGGAATCCGACTTACCCAGAGCCTATTCATGAATATCATTCTAAACTTTGGGAAGAAAATGCCAAAGATTCATTCTATGATATTTTTTCGTTTCGAGGTAATACCACTACATCAAATTCTATACGAATGTGCACCCCCCCACATTTCAGAGTTGTTCATAGGGAGCCTTCAGGCAATTGCTGACTGGTTTATAGAGGAGAATTTCTCCTACATCAGAGTTTTCGGATGTTCGATTCCTCCAACTGCTCTCCCAAAATTCCTCCCTGACAGACTAGTGTGTAGGGAGGTAGCTTATCAAATAGTAATGGGTGGAATTAGGATAGAATTAAAGACATCTCAAAAGAAATCTTGGCCTATTTTTCCCTTTCAGATTCAAAAATTTTCACTCGTCAACTAGGGTCATTCCAAGGTCGAAGCGATAACACTGGAGGGGGTCAAATTGGTAGACCTCGAGCACAGGAAGCACGATCCTTACCAATTAGTTCGGAAACACATGGCCCACAACAATATGAAAGCATATGAACATGAGGAGTCCCCTTGGGATGACATGTTCAAAGGGACTAAGACTTATAAAGAGGTGTTAGAACGAGTACAAACACTATTGTCTGACTTGCAAGCTAGTTTTCAGACCTTTCAGAAGCATAGACAGAGTGGTCTGCCAAAAGTAATGCAAGGAGAAGGAATCACCCTTCCCCAGGAACAGGAAAATATTCCCCTAGGCTTCAAACAAGAAGCACAGGAGAAGGGAAATCCTGAAAAGGTCCCACGGGATACTGAAAGGCCCCCACAAAACAAAGAGGCCTTACAAATGAAAAAACCAGCGACATAAGTAGAGAGGAGGTCCTGGATACCTCCCGAGTCCAGTAAGCTTACTCCCCCTTCATCACCTGGTGTTGATGTCAATATGCCTAAGGCAATAGGAGGGAAAGGATATACAGATCTAGGAAGTCCCATAGCTTCCTTAACCCCCTTATAGTCCACTTTTGGATTCCCATAGACGGGAGCCCTATTTTTTGATGACCTCACCTCTATCTCCATAGATGAGATTCCTCCTTCTGATTATTTTTTCAGCAGAAAGAGGAAGGTTGTCCTGAAACAAGATATGTATATGAAGGAGGGGAGTATGGTAAAAAATCATAAATTCTTGCTATATGGACCGAATTTGGAGTCGAAGGATATCGCTAAAGAGATAGCAGGTTCCATGGGATCCATGGCAACAAAATTTTTTTTTACCGTGGGAAACATGAGAATGAGGATAAATAAGAGTAATAACATGATAGCTCAGTTACAGGATCAGTTAAAGAATGCTGAGAATAACATCAGAGAAGAGGTGAGTAAAAGTTTGGAGCAGACCAGGGCTGTTGAAAGGCTAGAAATTCAATCACTCAAATCAAGCTTGGACGAAATGAACCAGAGGATACAAGCAAGTCAGGTGCAGGTTGCTCAACAAAAGGAGGATGAAGAATAGTTACAGGCTAAGTTAAATTTGATGGAAGGCCAGGTTATAGATTTAAAGGATTTCCAGACCCTCTCGCTAGAAACGCATACAAAGATAGAAGTCGAGCAACAAAGACTGATCTCCAAAATAGGGATCATCTAGAATTACTTTCAAGAGGTAAGCAAATCTCTTGATAATATTATTTTACTAGAAAAGGAAGCTAAAGAAGCAAGGAATACTTTCCAAAAAGCGGTTGCATGTTCAGGGAATAAAGAGGCAACGAAAGATCTAAAGCTCTCTGTCATGGAACAAATAAAAGGAGACATCATGCTCAAGGTATGGGAAACAAATATGTCTGAGAGAAAGAAGATAGTCAAATAAATCAAAGATGATTGTGAAGGAATCTTCTATTCTTTAGATAAGCAAGAATTAGGTATTCAAACAAATGACTGCTCTGGGTCATTGGGGTAGATAAACATTGAAAAACAACAGTTGGACTGCAAAGAAGGTTTGAAGAAGATTCAGATTGAAATTTTACAATTGAAGGAAATCGATGACAACCTAATAAACAGATGGTTACCCAGTTTAAAATTTCAAGTGATCAAGTTTTCCGACCAAGGTTTTGAAGAGCGGTTCCCAAAGGTACAAAGAAATTTTTATCTGTTTGAGACTAAAGATCTTCCAACACCTCCTAGAAACTTTGTCCATTTTCTGGAGAAATGTATTGAATGTGTAGCATCAAAGGAGGGAGAGACTTCGACTAAGAAATGAAGTATCATTTGGAAATTCATACTGTTGGAATGATAGATAAACAAAAGTTAATCGTGCAACGGTTAAGGTTGCAGTTTTGTAACTATTTTTCTCCTAGAAAGTAGGAGATTGTTAACCATCAAGTATGGATGACCTTGTATAAATATAGGGAATGAAGACTAAAACAGGGATTTTTGATCTCTAGGAAAAAACGATTGTTGACGAAGTAATTTTGAAGAGACTCTAAATTAATAGAAATGTAGATTGAAGATTTCAGATCTTGTCACTTCTAAGTTATGTGTTTCCCTATCATCTCAGCTTTCTTATATATGTTTAATTGATGAATGCTTAGTTACAATTTAGTAAAACCTCTACTGTAGAAATTATTATTCTTGTTATTTCAAATAATTTACATTTTTTCCTCTATATCTGTTATCAATAGATACAAGACCTGTAGATGCTTAGATTTCAACATCATATGCTTCATTAATATTTTTCTCATTTCATAGTCTTCTGTTACAAAGTGAGATTCCTCTGAAATTGATGCCTCACTTTGCTAATAGCTTTATGTTTTTCTCCATATCATGCATGTTTCTTTTCTTTAAAATTTAACTCAGATACAAGAAAAGGCATACAATTTGGTCATACTATTTATTTTTGTTTTGACATCATTCTTGTTACATTGTGGAATAGAGATAATCAACCTAAAAATAAAACACATAAATTTATCCTCCTTTACTTTCCTCCTTCATGACAGTACCAGTTGCAAGGTAGGCTAACATCGAGCCCTATCTCTCGGATCAAACCAACATTTCTCTAAATTTATTTGACATTATTTTACAAACAAAAAATAACCAGGTTGACTTAGAACATTCATGGGCGACAATTGAGAGAGATATCAGTATCCAGGAAAACTGGGAATTTCGACAGAGACAATTGAGAAACTGACAATAGCCTTTACCTTTTTATCAGTCTTTTCTCTTTTCTTAGCTCCCTCTGTTTTTTCAGATGCCTTGAAAGTATACTTTAAAGCCTTAAAGTATAAACTCAGGAACAACATATTTTTGGCGTCGTTGTGGGGGAACAGAGAAACAAAGTTTTTTCCTTAGAGAGAACGACATTGACGCTTTGTTTCTTTGATAGTGAACAAAGTTTGAAAACCTTCTAAGGCTTCCTTTATATTTCACTTGGAGACTCCACATTGTTTAAGCTGGCTCTTAACCAGAAAAACACCAGAAAGAATCCAGACAACAAGAAGATTTCAACTTTTTCGGACCTCGAAAAAATTCTAAAATCAAGAAGATACTTCTGCCAGACTGTCTCTTCCAGAAATAAAAATTTTCGACCTAATTTTACATAGTCTGAATTAGAGGATCAATGTGGTGAATCAAGTATTCCACCCATTTACGGTAAATACCCCGTCGATAAAGTCACACCCCCTGAATCAGATTTGGTTCATCTGGTCTTTGAGACCGAGGCTTTCTCAGCCTTTTCCCACACTGATAGAAAACAAAGAGCTGCCTTACTTCCTATGGTGACTCATTCTCCCTCCCTTCTCGAAGTTTGTTTTCCTACATCTCAAAACTCAAACAATTATCTTATATATCTTGACTCAACTTTTGTTGATTATCCCGTATTCTCACCCTGTGGTTCTAAAGGAACCAGTCCACATTCCCCAAGCTCTTCTTTCTCAAGTTTCTTCCCCTTCAATAATCAGTTTCTTGAAACCCATCCTTACAACCCCCAGACTTTAACCATTAACTCCACAATGGCCGCGGCTGGGGGAAGTGGGGCTGGAGGTGCTGTCGTGGGTGGTCAAGGAGGAGGAGTGGGCGACCAAGCACCACCTCTTCGGATATTTGAAAAAGTTGCTGCAAGATACGCCCCTCTGGTTCTATCGATCCCTCTCCATGATTTACGAGAAATTTACATGAAAAACCTGCCTAAGTTCACGGGAGAAGGTGACTTGACAACAACCGAACACATACATTTTTTCGATGAATTCGCTGACATTATTGGATTGGAACATGAAAATGTTTACTCCAAAATCTTGGTTCAAACTTTTGAAGGGAAAGTAAGAACCTGGTTTCGAGGCCTAGCCACCGGATCTATATCGTCATATGATGAACTTGAAAATGCTTTTATCAGACAATGGGGTGAATGGAAAGACCATCTTTATTATCTGACCGAATTTGGAGCTCTTCGAAAGAAAAACTCTGAATCGGTCCTCGAGTTTACACAAAGGTTTAACAAATTGTACAATAAGATCCCAACCGAGGTCAAGCCCTCACAACCTATCACAAAAGTGACTTTTGTTGGAGCTTTTGACCCCGACTTCGCCCTGTTATTAAGGGAGAGAAGATCAGTAGATCTTACCAAGATGCAAGATGATTCCCTCGAAATCAAATCTAATATGATGGCATCAGGAAAGCTAAAAGCTAAATTCGATATGGGAAACAAAGAAATAAAGAGATACAGGGAGAAAGGAGCACCCTCTAGATCAGGAAGATCTTCAGAAGACAAAATAGATGATATGGCTAGAATCATCAAAGAAATGTCAAACAAAATATCGAGAATGGAACTAGAACAAGCTAAGAATGAACATTACCCTAGAAAGGAGTTCAAAAAGAACCCTAACCCTCAAAACCACCAAAAACAAATTAAGAATGAAGATCAAAAGATACAAATTCCTTTTAAAAGTGAAAACTTTGTAGGAGGACAAGACTTGGAGGATTTCGGGGAGTTAGAAGAGGATATGAACAATCTTGGCGATGGCTACCTACAACCTTACATAATAAGACATGATTATGAAAAATCTTTGACTACATAGTATGGGAACGAGAGTAGCGAGAACGACAGTGTTTTTGAAGATTTGACCTATCAGGGAATAGTGGATGGGATAATGGCTGACCTTCACCAGAAATACAACCTGAGACTTAGAAACAGGATTTTTGCAACCGTTCCAGTTAAAAAAATACTGTCGAGGTCTGAAATTGATGAACCAGTTTCAAAAAGCACTGAGAAATAGACTGAAGGGACTAAGGCTGCTAACATCTAGTTTATTAAAACAAAGACAGCGGAAACACCGCACTTGAGCATGCAAAATCTAGATACCCCTATTACCGAAACAAAGGTCCCTCAGCCAAGGAAAACTGAAAAGAAACGGTCGGAGGTTCAAAACATAGAAATCGGCAAAACCATTGGAAGTTTCAACATAGAAAATGAAATCAATAAGATCAAAATTCCTATTCCTCTTGTAGAACTGGCTAAAAACTTGATATACCGAAAAGAAATTGCTAAAATGATTAACTTTTCTGAAAATGAAAGTCAGGTCGATGTTATAAACTTAGAGGATGAAAAACCTAACATAATTTTTGGTCCACACTTTGAAGGTGCCAAAGACACTGTTGCCCCTTTCTACATTACTTTGATTGTTCTTGACCATCTGCTCCATAATTGCATGTTAGATTCTGGGGCATCTCAAAATGTGATGCCTAAAGAAATCATGGATAGACTCGGCCTTGAAATCACCAGGCCTTATGGAGATTTATATTCTTTCAATTCGAGAAAAGTCAAGTGTATAGGTATGATAAAGGACTTAGTTGTAAACCTTTCACAAGTACCTTCAAAAAGTGTTTTAATGGATGTAGTTGTCGCAGATATACCCCCAAAATATGGCATGCTCTTGTCCCGATCTTGGGGTGCCAAACTTGGAGGTTCCCTTCAACTTGATATGACATACACAACAATTCCAGTTTTTGGGGGGCATTTCACACGATTGTACAGGGAAACCAGGTTAGCATTTACGGTTAGTGATCCTCTCAGCCCAAACAATTATCCTGTATATATTGTCGATAAGGATTTAGGTAATTGTATATTATCTATAGATGATGATGTGGATGCATGTATAGAAGAAAATTGTACAGAAAATAAAAAAGAAAAAGAACAAATAGAATAGGATGTGTATAACACTGGTGTTTGGAAAATGTTTTTTTACGGTGCCTCATCTTGTCTTGGAGTTGGGGCTGGAGTAATTTTTGTGGCACCTGATTGTTGGGTATGTGTTATGTTCTTTACACAAGTAGTAGTGTCTGATCATATGCGTTGGGCGCGCAGGGGGGTGGTGCCCCCCGCGCGGGGGTTCGAGGGCAGCGCCCCCAAATTTTTTTTTCGCATTGGGACCACATTTTTTGGGACCATATTTTTGGGACCGCATTATATTTAGGTGGTTTTTTGGCACATGGTTTCTTTGTCGATGGTTTTCTATTTCCGGTTAAGGAATTAGGATTTTTTTACTAATCCAGGTCAATGGGTTAGGGTTTTGGATGCCACTGGCTCCTATATGTATTTTGTATTGTAAACATTGTAACACAATGAATGAATATAGAATATGTTGATTTTCTAGGTTTGGGTTTTCAGGGGAAAAATCGTTGTGTAATGTTTGTATTTGCCATTGTATCTTTTCTGTTATTTTTTGAATATTTGTTTGCAGTAGTTATTGTACAAGGTTAGAATTTACACTGATAACCAATTCATTATCCATTTCTCTTATAGGATTCAATGGAACATAGACCACACCAATAACGTATGTGAGTACGAGGCTCTAGTGTTAGGGTAAGAGGCCACTAGGAAAATGAAAATTAAAAACTTGGAAGTTTTTGGTGACGCAGAGTTGATTGTGAGACAGGTTAATCACCAGTATCAGGCCAAACATCCTAGGTTAAGTTCATATTGAAATTGTGTTTGGGACCTAATCGAAATTTTTTTCTCCTCTGTTAATGTTCATTTCCTCCCGAGAGCCGAAAATCAGCAGGTGAATGATTTAGCCAAAGAAGCTTCGACTTTCGCACCTCCCACTGCTTTCAAACTTAAATATCATATACAAATGAGACATAGACCTTCCATACCCAATAACATACAACATTGGCAAGTCTTCGAGGTCAATGAACAACTTTGAAAATTTCTAGAAACGATAGACGAATTCGCTGAAACCCATGTTGACCAAGAGAACCAAAATGATCCTATTTGGATCATGCCAGAAGGGGAGGACCCCCAAGAGTTCCAGGATGAAATCGTAAATCACCAGATGTTGGTTTTAGAAAATAATCATATACCCAAGGGCCTGATTCCCTTAGAAAGGATTTATTCATGATGAAATCCCTTTGAAGACTACCTTACAGCCTCAGCCAGAGGAAGTTGAAGATTGCAATATAGGTTCTGATGAGAGTCCCAAACTAGTGAAAGTGTCCAGGTACCTGTCTCCTGAAATCAAGAGTAAATATGTTGAGTTGCTGAGAAAATACAAATATTTTTTTGCTTGGTCTTATGACGAGTTGAGAACTTATGATACAACCATCATGGAACATAAAATCCCACTAAAACCAGGTGTCAATCCTTTTAGACAGAAACTTAGGCAGATTAACCCTATCCTGTTACCGGTGATAGAAAAAGAAGTAAAAAAAATCCTGGATGCTAAAATCATAGTTCCACTGAGATACTTTAAGTGGGTATCCAACTTGGTCCTAGTAAAGAAAAATAGTGAGATCAAACTGTGCGTCGATTTCAAAAACCTGAATCAATCATCACTCAAAGACAATTACCCATTGCCTAAGATGGATCACGTCTTAGAAAAAGTAGATGGAGCTAACTGAATGTCTATGATTGATGGTTTTTCAAGTTACAATCAGATTGCAGTGCATCAAGATGATAAATAAAATACTGCTTTCACTACCCCATGGGGTACTTTTATGTACGATAAAATGCCCTTTGGTTTGATGAATGCAGGGGCTACTTTCCAGCGGGCCATGGATATCGCTTTCGTGGGTGAAATGGATAAATTTTTTATTATCTACCTTGACAAGCTAACCGTGTTCCCCAAATCTGATGCCGAACATCCAACGCACCTTAGGCAAACCTTTGAGAAATGCCGAAATTTTGGTTTGTCACTCAACCCCAAGAAATATCATTTTGTGATGCAAGAAGGTAAGCTCTTGGGTCATATCGTGTCTAAAGAAGGAATCAAAATTGATCCAAAAAGGGTTGAAGCAATAGACACTATAAATTTTCCTAGAAATGTAAAATAAATCCAGTCGTTTTTAGAGGAGATTCATTCCTAACTTTGCTGAGATTGTGAAATTGATAACAGATATGCTAAAAAAGGACAATGAGGTGAGATGGAATAGCGAAGCCAAAGCATCATTTCAATGCATCAAGAAAGTAATAAGTGAAGCACCAGTATTGGCAAGTCCAGATTACACGAAAGAGTTTTTGATTTTTTCTTTTGCCTCAGAACATAGCATTGCAGTTGTCTTGTTACAAAAAAACGAAGAAAGTTTTGAGCGGCCTATTGCATTTTTTAGCAAAAGCCTCAGAGATGCTGAGTTGAAATATGATATAATGGAGAAACATGCCTACACAATGGTGAAAGATCTGAAGGATTTCAAAACTTATGTGTTACATTCAAAGATCATAGCCTATGTACCCTCTAGCTTAGTTAAAGACATCCTGGTGCAACCAAACAACGATGGAAGAAGAGGCAGGTGGTTAGCCAAGATCCAAGAGTTTGATTTAGAAGTCAAGCCAAATAAAATTATCAAAGGTCAAGGTTTAGCCAAATTGCTTGCCGAATCAAATTTAAAAGCGCTTGGGATAAATCGGCTGCAAGAGGACGAGGGATTCCTAGAAATAGACGAGCTTGATATCAATGTACCTACAACTGAAATCCAAGATAAGTTTTCGGCTTTAGCCTGGTATCACGACATTGTCCATTACCTACTCATGCTTCAATGCCCTAGTGAGTTAATCCCATCAGAAACTAGGACGCTAAAGTTACATGCTGTAAAATACTGTCTCATAGATGCTAAGTTGTTTTGGAAAGATCCCTTAGGTTTTCTACTGAGGTGCTTAGTTGAGACTGAAACAAAAGGGGTTATAGATGAATTCCATGTCAAAGTATGTGGACGACATCATGATTGGCGAGAAAAAACGTATAAAATCTTAAGAGCCGGATACTATTGGCCCAAATTGTTCATAGAAGTGAACACTAACGTTCGAAATTGCGTCCCATGCTAGTTGTTCACAGGAAAACAAAGAGTCCCATCTTTACCCCTGATTCCAGTTAAAACCGAATCCCCATTTCAGCAATGGGGACTTGATTTCATCAGAGAAATTCATCCACACTCCAGTGCACAACACAAATGGATCCTAACTGCTACTGATTATTTCACTAAGTGGGTAGAAGTTATCCCCACAAGGAATGCAACTGACTCAGTAGTAATTAGTTTCTTGGAAGATAATATCATATCCAGATTTGGTTTCCCTCGAAAAATAGTCACTGACAACATGCAGGCATTTAAATCGATGGCCATGATAACAAAAATTCAAAAATATAACATCATACTAGGGCACTCCACAGCTTACTACCCACAAGGAAATGGTATGGTTGAATCATCCAACAAAATCCTAATTACCTTGACAAAAAAAGGTTTTGACTGAAAACAAAAAAGCATGTCATACCCATTTAAAATATGCTTTATGGGCCAATAGAATAAGTACCAAAAGATCAATCCAGATTTCCCCTTTCCAAATGGTATATGGCACTGATGTCTTTTTTCCAATAAATCTTGCTCTGCCAGTAATGAAACTCTGGCAAGATTCCAATGAAGAGCCCAATGAAATTACCAGGAGAATAAACCAGCTGGTCGAAGTCTAGCAAAATAGAGTTGAAGTAAATGAAAGGTTGCAAAGGTGTCAGGACAAAATGAAAGCCTTATTCGATCAGAAAGTAAAAGATAGAGAATTTGTCCCTGACGACTTGGTCTTAAAATGGGAAGCTAGAAAGGAAGACGCGGGAAAACACGACAAATTCAATCCAATCTGGTCCAATCCATACAAAATTTCGGCCTTGGAAGGAAAAAATGCTTGGTTATTAGAAAACTTGGATGGAGACATTCTTAATGCCCCCCTAAATGGGCGACATCTCAAACACTTCATGCAATAATGTGTTTCTAAATTATCATTGTATATGCCGGTTTGTTTTCATGCTTTTTGTAAATAATATATATATATTTTAAAACATGCATATAAAATAAAATAAACAAAAACTTCCTTCATGTCATTTCCTAAGGACTGTAATGTTATGTTATTCGCTGGAAAAGTTTATTGCGAGACAACAGACTTGAGGTACTGAAAGTCCCGAAATGCGTAGATACTTATGTCAATCCTCTCACAATGAAAAAGGTAATGAATGAATAATCTTTGGACTGGCAATATAAGAGCTCACAAAGGTATGAAATCCCATTTTTTTTTTAATTTTGGATAAAATCTCTGAAAAGTACAATAAATAAATCATCGTTGTTAAAAAAAAAAAAAAATTCTCTCTCTAAGTAAATCCATGTGTACAACAGCTTGCCTAAACCCATTTACCCACCTCCTTGGCCACGGTAAATCCTTTTCTCTCCTGATCATAGATGTCTAATCAATGAATTTTCTTGAGAGCGGAGGGGCCTCGCTTCGGTCATTGGAAACTCTCGAACATATTTTCAAGAAAGAGAGCAGGTTGTGTTTTTCGTTTTTTGACTCTGGCTGGACAGTAAACATGTCTAGGTTAATCCTAACCTTATTAGTTATCCTAACAGGAATAACTGATCGGATTTTCTCAAGGAAGTTCCCTAGACTAAAGGTCAAAATTTTTTCTCAAGAAGTCCTCTGAAACCCTTGATTTTTGAAGGCAGGTGAGAAGATTGACCTAGAATGATTTAAATGAGTTTAGAGACTTTGATCCTTTTTCAAATAGATATCTTCCTGAATTTATTGCATACTCATTGATTGCCCCCACTTCAGATCTAAAAAAAAATAAAAATAAATTATACGGACAGATGGTGAAAGGAAATTCAATATTGATTGCCCCCATCTAGTTCAAAGAGATGAAGAAAGGAAATTCACACTTATTGATTGACCTCATCTCATCATTTAAATGCTCACGAAAAATGAAGTGGTGAAAGGAAATTCAATGTGGGAAGGCAGATAACTTCACCGGGGTACTGAACATGCTCGCTGGAAGTGAAGCAATGTCCTCATATATGATAAAAGATGTTATACGTGAGTTAAAAGATACTCTGGTAATTTCTCTTCTTTTCAACTGGATTCTATCATAGGTTTCTAATATCTCCTTATCGGACACAACATAAATACTTGCCTTGATGCAAACAAAATCACAAAAATCCTGATAAGATTGATTAATTGGGTTTTGATTATCTTACATAGTTTTGAGGTCAGCTTTAGGATGAGAAATCTATTGAAAATCTGGCTTGGGATAGTCAAACTTTTTGTTTTTGTAGAGTTTTCAAGGTTGACGTTGAGATCCTAATATTGTTCAATTTTTTCTCCTTATTTGTCTCACAGAGATAAATCTTTGACTCCATTACCCAATGAAGGCACCTGGTCTACATGTTCTTCTCATCCCGCAAGAAGACGAGATCCCTAGATGGAGCCTAATGTTGACACGAAGATTAAATTTTTCCACCCTTAAAAAATGAAGCTTCATCTTTTCTTGAGCCATGGAGCCGCCCTTAGTCCAAAATAGAAAGGAGTCAGAATCACCCATTCCTTTTCGGGTTTTGAAATTTGGTTCTTCTCGAGGTGTGATCTTCAACTATCCCTTTTTCTTGGCGACGAAATCCCGAAGCCTTTTCAAAATATTAAGAAATATAAAGTAAAAAGGGGGAAGAAATGAATGTTACTTTTTCCGTTGTTTACCACAAAGAACTCTTTAATTCGTAATTAATCAAATCCATAAACAAAATTATCTCTCCCTTAGTATTTCGCGATTCAGTTTTCTCTCTGCTAAAGCATTTTCAAACTCTTCTCCTTCGAACTCCCGGTCCTCGATTTTTCGAAAAATAAAAAATTAAAAAGTAATTGTCCATTATTCATGATTAATTAAAGTTTTTTAATACGAATGATTAGCACCTCGCTAATCCCATAGAAATTTCACGATTCGGGGTTTACTTGTGACATATCCCCTAACGGCAGGATCCCTGAAGTTCCAAAATGCGAAATTGCATTTTGCACCTCGCTAATACCATCGCAATTTCACGATCCAGGGTCTACTTGTGACATATCCCCTGAAGACAGGATCCCTGAAGTTTCGAAATGTGAAATCTTGTTTTCTTTAAACAACCCCTAAGATTAAAAGATTAAACTGTTTTCAAAACACGATTAATGATGACTAAGCTACTTTTTGCTTTTCGGGAATTAAGGAAGGCAGTGACTTTCGGGTTTTCAGTTTCGAAATCGCCGATATATGCAGTATTAATAATGGGTAAATGAAAATATTTTTGACGTGAGTTCTTATATCTAAGCATATCTTTCAAATTAAAGAATTTATTTTTCATCGATGGTATAAGTACGCTCGCTACAACACAAATTTAGAGATTAATAAAGGTCCTGTGTGTCGAAGTTCATTCTTAATCTTTACCTCTGTAGTGAGTCACATTTGTCCAGTTTTATACACTTTTCTTTGTAAACAGGTTTCTGGTCCAATATAACCACCATGGCGCCCAAGAAGGCCACCAAGAAAAACAAGGAAGCTGCAGAGGTCTCAAGTCCAGACGGAGATGTTGTATCTGATACAGTAACGTATGCCATCGATTCCATAAAATCTTGGAGGCAGATTTTTGAAACTCTCGATTATGAGATTAAGAACTTCCCCCATGATGTCGACAACAAAATCCGGTATATAGCGGAGTCTGAACTTCACAAGGTGGATATGCGGTCGCGACTCTTTACTTACAATGACATGATCAGTTGGGCTTTAGAGCGAGCGGACGTGCAGACGAGGAGCATTCTAGACAGCTGAGGGGTCGTCATCGGCTCCTTCAGACCAAAACATATACAAGTAATGTATACATTTATAATAAAGATTTCTTCAGTGAGTTTCAGAGGAAAGATTGTTTTGAGTCAAACCAAATGTATCCTAACATAATAAAAGACTGGTGGAGAAACAAAGCAAAATTCAGGGCCAACACACATGGTGTTTACGCCACAGCGTCTTTAAACGAGTATATGGTTTATGTGGCAATGATGTTATGTAGGATTTTTGGTAAATAAAGTCCTACCCACTTCCCAGCGGAATGGGTACCTCTTTTGCATGAGGTTGCATAAGGTTACAGCTTCAATTGGGATAAGATTTTATCTGATAACATAGCGAGAGAGGTTATGGATTACCAGACTACAAGATCAAAAGGCCAAACATCATCCTTTTATATGTCTGCATACATCATGGATGCTATATGCTTCTCAACTCCTTTCTCTTTGATGAATTGGAGTTGGAATCTGACTTACCCGGAGCCTATTCATGAATATCATTCTAAACTTTGGGAAAAAAACGCCAAAGATTCATTCTATAAGATTTGTCATTTCATGGTAATACCACTACACCAGATGCTATATGACTGTGTACCCCCTCGCATTTCAGAGTTGGTCATAAGGATCCTTCGGGAAATTGCTGACTGGTTTACAGAGGATAATTTCTCCTACATCAGAGTTTTCCGATGTTCGATTCCTCCAACTGCACTCCCAAAATTCCTCCCCAACAGACTAGTGTGTAGGGAGGTTGCTTATAAAATAGTAATGGGTGGAATTGGGATAGAATTAAAGACAACTCAAAAGAAATATTGGCCTATTTTTCCCGTTCAGATTATAAAATTTCCACTCCTCAACTTGGGTCATTCCAAGGTCGAAGCGACAACACTGGACGGGGTCAAATTGGTAGACCTCGAGCACAGGAAGAACGATCCTTACAAGTTAGTGGGGAAACACATGGCCCACTACAATATTAAAGCATATGAACATAAGGATTCCCCTTGGGATGACATGTTCAAAGGGACTAAGGCTTATAAAGAGGTTTTAAAACGAGTACAGACACTGTCGTCCGACTTGCAAGCTAGTTTTTGGACCTTTCAGAAGCATAGACGGAGTGGTCTGCCCAAAGTACTACAAGGATAAGCAATCACCCTTCCCCAGAAACAAGAAAATATTCCCCCAGGTTTCGAACAGGAAGCACAGGAGAAGGGAAATCCCGAAAATGTCCCATAGGATACTGAAATGCCCCCACAAAACAAAGAGGCCTTACAGACGAAAAAACTAGAGACAAAAGCAGAGAGGAGGTCCAGGATACATCCTGAGTCCAGTAAGATTTCTCCCCCTTCATCACCTGGTGTTGATGTCAATATGGCTAAGGAAATAGGAGGGAAAGGATCTACAGATCTAGGAAGTCCCATAGCTTCCTTAACCCCCTTACAGTCCTCTTTTGGATTCCCATAGACGAGAGCCCTATTTGTTGATGACCTCACTTCTATCTCCATAGATGAGATTCCTCCTTCTGATTATTTTTTCAGCAGAAAGAGGAAGGTTGTCCTGAAACAAGAGATGTATATGAAGGAGGGGAGTATGGTAAAAAATCATAAAGTCTTGCTATATGGACAAAATTTGGAGGAGGATTTTTCTATAGAGATAGCAGGTTCCATGGGAGCCATGGAAACAATTTTTTTTTTTTACCGTGGGAAACATGAGAACGAGGATAAAGAAGAGTAATAACATGATAGCTAAATTACAGGATCAGTTAAAGAATGTTGAGAAGAACATCAGAGAAGAGGTGAGTAAAAGTTTGGAGCATACCAGGGTTGTTGAAAGGCTAGAAATTCAATCACTCAAATCAATCCTGGACGAAATGAACCAGAGGATACAAGAAATTCAGGCGCAGGTTGCTCATCAAAAGGAGCATAGCTAAGTTAAATTTGATGGAAGGCCAGGTTATAGATTTAAAGGATTTCCAGACCCTCTCGCTGGAAACGCATACAAGGATAGAAGCCGAGCAGTAGAGACTGATCTCCAAAATAGGGATCATCCAGAATTACTTTCAAGAGGTAAGAAAATCTCTTGATAATATTATTTTACTAGAAAAGGAAGCTAAAGCAGCAAGGAATGCTTTCCAGAAAGCAGTTGCATGTTCAGGGAATAAAGAGGTGACGAAAAATCTAAAGCTCTCTGTCACAAAACAAATAAAAGGAGACATCATGCTCAAGGTATGGGAAACAAATATGTCTAAGAGAAAGAAGATAGTCAAATAAATCAAAGATGATTGTGAAGGAATCTTCAATTCTTTGGATAAGCAAGCATTAGGTATTGAAACAATTGACTGCTCCGAGTCACTGGGGCAGATAAACATTGAAAAACAACAGTTGGACTACAAAGAAGGTTTGAAGAAGATTCAGATTGAAATTTTACAATTGAAGGAAATTGATGCCAAC
>JZKD02S1737790.1:429074-459505 GCA_000966675.3 Picea glauca | reverse complement strand
AGAACTTGACGAGGAAGGAAAAATCATATTGGAACCTGAAGCCATCACTAACACAAGAATTCGCCAGCTGAGGAATAGATCCATTTCAGAGTATCTCATTAAATGGAGGAAATTACCGGTTGAAGATTCCACTTGGAAATATGAGTCTTTTATACAGAAGCATCTAGATTTACTCAAGCGTTGTAGACAATACTTGTCTCAAGGGGAGGGGCATGTTACATTATGCCCCTTAATTGGGGCATATTACATTAGTAATATTATTTTATTTATGTCGGCTTTAGTCTATTAGTTGTAATTATACCTCCTAGTCTCCTATATATACCAAGGAGACATTTTCATTTGGAATCATCTTGTAATTGAACATTTATGTGGACATAAGGAGGTTTCCCCCTCGAAGAGGCTTATTATCTGAATTTCTCTCTTTTTCAAGGCATTGAGTACTTATTCTAAGGTTTTTCTATGCTATATTGATATTTGGTTCCTAACATTATGTCAAGGACTGGTAGAGTCTATTAGCGAGGAATCACAAGCATGATGGATTGAGGATATACAAATAGTAATATCATACTCAAAAGGAGACTCAAGATCACTTGGACGAAGATTGGAAAGCAAGGTCTCCCATGCACCCATTGGATAAAAAAATTGATCAATAGTTGAGACCATGTCTTGAGAAGGGGAACATGATTTCACATGTTCCTGTCGAGAAGCAATTGAACATCGAGGATAAGACGCCACATAATTATCCCATGGCAGGGTAGAGTCTACATGAACACTAGGAATGTTGGTTATGGAGCTTGATTATCTTTTTGGTTCAGAGGTTTGTTTCAACCATGCTTGGACCCCATTCCCTAATGGGGGGGTGTGGGGGGGCTTACCTTGCACAACTATTTCTAGGGGGGTCTAGGGGGGCAATGCCCCCAAAGTGAAATTTTGGGAAACATTTCCCTGTAAAATATTGTAATTTCATTGTTAATCTAGACCGTTCATTATAAGGTCGCATATCTAACGATAGAAGTTATTTTATGGTTTTTCTTTCCTAGAAGGCACCCCTCTTTTATGAGGGAATTGTATTGCGGCTATCTATTATCACAAATATTGTATTCTGAGATAGGATATTGTGATAGAAAGAAGAGGAAGTTGCAATGGGTGTGTTGTAGGTTGTATCCCTTCATTTTGCGGGATAATAGAAAGGAAGGACCTGAAAATTTATCTAGTGGATGTAGTCCACACTGGGTGAACCACATATATCTGTGTCTCTATTGTATATGTATCTTCTGTGTTTTATTTCCACATTTTATTTTATTGTATTGCTCCGCAATCTTTTTTTTCTAACAACTAGTATTAGAGCGAAAGGTAACTCATAGGAAAAGAAGGTTCTTGATTCGAGTGGGAGCAATGGTGGAAGAAGGAAAGTTTAGGGTCAAGAAATTTAACGAAAAAAACTACCAATTATGGAAGATGCATATGGAATATTATTTATATCATAAAGATGTATTACTATGATTGGGTGGAATAGAAAAGAAGCCAACAACCATGAAGGATGAAGAATGGAAGCTTTTTGATAGAAAGTCACTAGGAATGATACAGCTTAACCTGGCAGCGTCGGTGGATTTCAATATTTCAAAAGAAAAGACAATGAAGGAGATAATTGATGAATTGGATAAACTGTATGAAAAAATCTCAGCACCCAATAAGGTATTTCTAATGAAGCGATTATTTAATATGATAATGTCAAAAGGTGGGTATGTTGCAGATAATTTAAATGAATTTAATATGGTTACTAATCAACTAAGTTCTGTAAAAGTGTACTTTTATGATGAGGTCAGGGTTCTTCTAATCTCGTGCTCATTTCCAGAAAGATGGAACAACTTCGTCATGTCTATAATTAACTTTGTCTTTGGTTCAAACACTCTAAAATTTGATGATGTTTTTAGTGTTATCCTTAGCAAGAAAATGTGATAGAAAATCATAGGTGAGACATCAGATAATGTATTAAACATGGATAACATGGGAAGAAAAAAGTATAGAGGAAAGGGATTAGGGAACTGAGAGAATTATAGGAAGGGAAGATCCAAATCTAGACTGGGAAATATAGAGTGTTGTAATTGTGGGAAGAAAGGGCATTTGAAGAAATACTGCAGAGCTCCAAAGAAATAAAGAGATGGACAATAGGAGAAAAATCAGGAAGAAAATGTAACAGGTGATATGTTACAAGATGCTTTGACTCTTTCTATAGATAATATTTTTGATTCTTCGGTAGTAGATTCAGGGGCTTCATTTCATGCCACACCCCATCAGAAACATTTTCTAGATTATGTTCAAGGTGATTTTGGACAGGTTCATTTGGGTGATGATGCACCATGCAAAATTGTTGCAATGGGTAAGGTACAAATAAAGAAAAAGAATGGAAACCAATGGTTGTTGAAAGAGGTAAGATGTGTTCCAGATCTAAGGAAAAATATAATTTCAACAGGGAAGTTGGCAAGTGAATTTTATATATCTATATTTATAGATAAGGTGTGGAAGGTCACCAAAGTATCACTGGTGATAGAAAAAGTAGAAAAGATAGGTACATTGTATTGATGTACTAGTAATATTGATTGTTATATCTCTTTATTTTCTACAGGAGTGGATACAACACTTTGGCATCATAGGCTTGGACACATGAGTGAGAAGGGGATTCAGATACTTCACAAAAGGAATTTGTTTCCATATCTTAAACAAATTGATTTGGATTTCTGTGAGCATTATGCTTATAGAAAACAGAAGAGAGTCATATTTCTTAGAGTCAGAAAAGAATAAGAGTGAAAGGTTAGAACATGTGCATAAAGATGTATGGGGACCAGCTAAAGTATCATATCTTGGCGGCTCACATTATTATGTTACTTTTATTGATGACACAACTATAAAAACATGGGTTTATTGCATTCGACAAAAATATGATGTTTTTGATAGTTTTAAGAAATGGAAAGCTTTGGTTGAGAATGAAACAGGAAAAAGTTTGAAGTGTCTTAGATTAGACAATGAAGGTGAATATTGTAGCAAATATCTTGGTGATTTTTTTCATACCATGGGATTTGTAGAGAGAAGACAGTTCCAGGAACACCACAAGGAAATGGTGTGTCAAAAAGGATGAACAGGACAATAATGGAGCATGCAAGGAGTATGAGATTGCATGTTCGGTTGTGCTTACAATTTTGGGCAGATGTTGTAGATACTGATATTTACTTAATAAACAGAGGACCTTCAATATCTTTGGATGGTGGAATTATAGAGGAGGCATGGGTAGGTAAAAAGTTAAACTATTCATTTTTGAAGACTTTCGGTTGTGAATAATTTTTCCATATTGATAAAGAAAATAGAACAAAGATTGAGGTAAAATCGAAGAATTGTACCTTTATTGGATACAATTTTAATTGTTTTGGTTAGAACTTATGGGATTGTGAAAATCAAAAAATAATTACGAGTAGATATGTCATATTCAATGAGAAATTCATGTATAAAGATCAATTGCAGGGAAAGAAACAAGAAAACAAAAAACCTGAATATAGAGTGCTTGATGAAAAAACTGAAAAGGAGATTCCAAAGGTGCCAGAAAATAAAAATGTACAACAACAGGAGAAATAAGTACCTCAAACTCCTACAATTTCTTTTAGAAGATCTACCGGGTTAAGTAGACCCCCTGAACGATACTCTTCTTCATTGTATTATTTATTTTTGATTGATTCTGGTGAACCAAAATGTTATGAATAGGCAATGGGGGTAGACACTAAAAAGAAGTGGGAGCAATGCATGAATGAAGAAATTGATTCCTTGGTAAATAACCATACCTGGGACTTGGTTCAATTGCTTGCAGGAAAAAGATGGTAGAAGGCTAGAATTGTTGTAAAGGGGTTTGTACAAAATAAAGGTATAGATTTTTTTATGAAATATTTTCTCTTGTTGTTAATATGACTTCAATTAGGAATATTTTAAGTCTTGTGGCAGTAGAAGATTTGCATCTTGAACAGTTAGATGTAAAAATAACTTTTCTCCATGGGGATTTGGAGGAAGATATTTATATGCAACAACCAAAGGAGTATGAGGTCAAAGAAAAGAATAATTTGGTATGCACGTTGAAGAAGAACTTGTATGGCGAAAATAAAGATCCAAGTTTGTGGTATTTAAAGTTTGACAGGTTTATGACAGAACAAGGTTATAGTAGATGTCATTCTGATCACTGTTTTTATTTTAAAAGGCTAGAAAATGGAAGCTATTATATCTTTCTATTGTATGTAGATGACATGCTTGTCGTAGGGTCTAATATGCAGGATATAAATGTGCTCAAGAAGAAATTAGCTAATTCATTTGTGATGAAGGATTTGGGTGCTGCGAATAAAATCCTTGCTATGAGAATAACAAGAGATAGGAAAAATCACAAATTGACATTGTCTCAGGGTGAGTACATAGAGAAGGTGTTGGAGAGGTTTAGAATGTAGAATACAAAATGAGTTAGTACACCTTTGGCCAGCCATTTCAAATTAACTAAGGAAATGTGTCCCAAGACACAGGAGGAGATAGAATACATGTCCAGGGTCCCGTATTCATCAAAAATTGGCAACTTGATGTATGCGATAGTTTACAAAAGACCAGATATTGCACTTGCAGTGGGAGTTGTAAGAAGTTATATGAACAATCCAGGTAAAGAACAATGGGAGGTAGTAAAGTGGATTCTTAGGTATTTGAGAGGTACTTCTACTCATGCATTATGTTTTGGAGGTTCAGACACTATTTTATAGGGACATGTTGATTCATATATGGACGGTGATAAAGATAGCAGGAGGGGAACCATAGGGTATGTTTTTACTGTAGGTGGAACAACAATAAGTTGGATTTAGAAACCACAAAAGGTTGTTGCAATTTCAACAACAGGAGAAGAGTATGTTGTTTCTACAGAGGCTAGTAAAGAAATGATTTGGTTACAAAGGCTTATGGAGGAATTGGGAAAGAAGCAAGAGAATAGTAGGTTGTACTGTGATAACGAGAGTTCCATTGATCTTGCAAATAACTCAACCTTCCATTCAAATACTAAGAATATACAGCTCAGGTACCATTTCATACAATTCATCTTGGAAGATGGACATTTGAAGTTGGAAAAGATACATACTAGCCGGAATCCTGTAGACATGTTATCAAAAGGAGTAACCAGGGAGAAACTAAGTTAGTTCTCAGTTTTAGTTGGCCTTCAAGCATGAAGGTGAAGATGAGAAATTTTTGATGTCCAAGGTGGAGTATAGTCCAGCAAGTACAACAATAGTGGAGTTTTTGTGATCAGTATCCAAGTGGGAGATTGTTGGTTGGGGAGCCTGATTATCTTCCCGATTCATAGGTTTGTTTTAGCCATGCTTGGACCCCTTTCCTGAATGGGGAGGGGGGGGGGGTGGTCTTTCCCCCTCACAAATTCCTCCAAGGGGGTCCAGGGGAGGGGTAGCGCCCCCAAAGTGAAAATTTGGGAAAAATTACCTTGTAAAATATTGTAATTTCATAGTCAATTGGGACCGTTCATTATAAGGTCACATATCTAATGGTAGAATTTATTTTAGGGTTTTTTTTCCCTAGAAGACACCCCTCTTTTATGAGGGAATTATATTGTGGCTATTTATTAACATGAATATTTTATTATGAGATAGGAGACTATGAGAGAAATAAGAGGAATTTACAATGGGTGTATTGTGGGATGTGTTGTTCCTAAATTCCGCACCTGACTGCTAAAGGGAAAATCTAGGCCACCTCAAGTTTAGAATGGTTGGTTTTTTATTTATGTTGGTCAGTTTGAGGGTTGGTTTTTCCAAGACAAGAGCATGGTTGGGTTGGAAAAATGATATGGATGAGGGTCCTCCTTGGCTGGTGGGACACTAATGACAGACAAGTGAAATAATAGAGGTAAAAACAAAGGGAGACAACAAACCACTCAATGAATAATCTGTTGCAAGAAATTTAATTCCTGAAATATCATTTCAAGACATTAAACATGTATCAAAAACACAATTACTCCCAAATGTTGCAATAAAAACAAATCTTCATCAAAGAATAGTTGTTATCACATGTTGCATATTAATAAAGACAAGTTATACAGTAGCTAAAGAAAAATAAATGTACTTCGCAAAAATAAAAATTGTATTCAAGATAAGAAACACATACGAGTTTGGACACAAACACAATGTCATCAATAGTATCTTCACCAGGTAGAGAGATTTAGTCCATGTGCAAAATGGGTCCAACCAGTTGTTGTATTGATCTCTTTTCCCAAAAAACTCCACCCTTAAAACATACAAAAACTGCATATTTATCAGAGTTGCAGAGGCTCTCATCCATCTAGGACTGAGACTTAACTCTACATTAAGAATTGTAGAACAACTTATTTACTTGACTAAAACATTGTTGGAGTAAAACAATGTATACTTCACACTTGACTTCATAAAAAAGAGTGGTTCTTATCACACATAAAATACCACTTATTATGCTTTAAACTAAAAAGAGTCTTGAACTGAACAATTGAAAACTGACACTATCGATGAAACTGGTCTGATGCATGCGATGGAATGAACTGGGATTGGAATAAAAATACTAGGAGAGACATAACTAAGTTCTTCATTGAACACGGGCATGCACACATGTTTTTTGTGGCCACCGGAGGATAACTGGTTGTATTGGCAACTTCTTCACATTATCTACTTGAGGAAGAGGTAGGTCTTCTGGTGTTTTTCTAGAGTCTGGATTATAGTTTCTCGAGTTCCAGATTATGGTGTTGCAGAGTCTGGATTTTGAAACTTCTGTCTGTACCTATTCACTATCAGTTAGTTTCTCTATCTTGATCATAAGACACCCTTGTTTCTATTTTCTATGTGATGTACTAGTCACAGTATGCTAGTGTTCTGCTTCTCCTCATGACTTTCCTTTGATGAATTGGCTTAACACCCAGTTTTGTTGCCATGCGCTGCTCTCAGATTGGACCCTAGAATTGATATAAGCATGTGATTACGGAAGTTGTCAAGGGAAATTTGGATTCACACCGCTTCGACTCTCGAAATCAACCACCAACTGCCACATTCATCTCAAGCTATACCATGGTTTCAATTGTGGGTCCACTCTCGGGGATTAATGTTTGTGATCCATGATCTTGGTGACCCTGCTACTTTAGCACCCCTGCTAAAGTTCTATCTGTCTTCCATATTGGAACTCCCCTAGCCATATTTAGCGATGGCATAAATTTCTTATATCTTGGGATCTTTTGAATGTGGAGCATGAATATCTGTCGAAGTGACTTTATCCTGGAGTGATGTGGCGTTCTCTCATCACTTCGGCACTTCAGAGTTCAGGAGCTTTTGAATGAAAAGTTTATATAACTCCTGGAGTGTTGAACTTACGAATTTATTAGTGTGTTCTTTTCACTAATTAAACCTAGATTAAGTTGTTTTTATCATTTAAATATTTTGGGACTTCAGGGCTCTTGGTCTCGGAGAAATCTCCTTGCTATGGATGGAAAACTCTCGGAGTGACAATGTTGTAAAGTGACATGGTGGCCTGATGTCATATGATATCACAACTATTGATGTGTTAGATAAGGTGAGTGACATGTGTCACTAAAAAATGAGCGGATGATGGGACCCAAATGATCGAAAATGAGTGCCACATGTCAGGGCTAGATGGAAGCCATGTGTCTCCACGGATGAGTGCCACAAGTCCTGATGGATGAGTGTCACGTGCTTCAGTACTTGGGCACTCTGGATCTCCGAAGAATAGGGTTTTATCTGCATCTAAATCTCTCATAGTAGTACAGGCCCAGAGTGACGTGGCAGTGAGGGCCCACTCCAACACTTCGGGGCTCCGAAACTTCGAATATATCTACTTGTCATTAAACCTCGTGCGATGTTGAAAACCTTGAATGCATGAAAACTGTTGATATGAGTCAACCGTTGGATCTCCACCATTGAAGATTTGACCTGACTGTTTGGCTTAAATTCTAAGCCCGAAATGGACTTCTTTGTTTTCTACATTTTTTCTCATGGTTGTTCCCTTTGCATACAAGCATACTTGATCGACTTGATGTAAGATCAATGAATGGAAAAAAAAAATGACAAGTAATTCGAACCAAATCATGATATGTGTTTATCCTTCAATAAAAACAGAAAAACTTTGCACAAAGAATCAGTCAAGAAAGACAATAAGGAAAACCAAGTCATTGAACAGATGGGAAACCGACTTTATCAACCAGAAGAGGAAAAATTTGACGAAATCATAAGGAAATGAGAGAGGTGGGGCAGGGGTGCAGACCTAAGATACAAAATTGGTTCCAACTAGGGATAACACTTCCCTGTGAGGTGCTAAGAATAACATATCAATGCCTTTGAATTTAATAACTTGCTCCCACATTCCTTTCCTTACCTCTGTTTCCATGTATCTCTGCCAATGTCTCTCGGCCATGTATCTCTTAAAATTAACGCTGAGGATAAACCCAGTTCCTTTGTTGGGCTATGAATTCTTTATTGAAACTAAACCCCGGTTACTTTATTGGGGTATGGAGTCTTTATTCACACACAACTAACTAATCAAATGAAAAAATTAAAGGAAAGCATCTATGGTACAAGAGGGACATTACCTCATCCTTAAACAAAATAGTGTTTCAGGAAGCACCCATTTATTGGGCCTCCGAATATCTTTGTATCGTCTAGATTGTGCAAGATAAATGTGTTATTGTCCAAAACCTCAACCACCTTAAAAGTTCCAAACTAGAGGTTATCGAACTTATCGTGCTTGGACTTGTCATCCCTTTTGGCATCCCAATTGAAGACCAGGTCACCTTCTTGAAATATCTCCTTCTTGGTTTTCTTGTCAAAGGATGATTTGATCTTGATCTAGTATGCTTCGGTCCTCTCATCCAGTTCTTATCTATTTTTTTGAACCTCTATAATATGGAATATTCTCCTTTGGATGTCATTTGGCTCCTCAATCTCTTCCTGCAAGAATTTTAGGAGTGGTATACCAAGATGAGTGGGAAAAACAATGTCTTCACCATAGAAAAGATGAAATGGTGAAGTTCCCAAAGACTTATTGGTGTTGATTATGCCGACCCACATTGCATACTTGAGCTTAGAGTCCCGAGATTTCTTGTTTTCGATCAACAAATTCTTGATAATCCTGATGAGATTTTTATTTGATGAATCTACTAGACGATTCCCCTAAGGGTAATAAGGCGTGGAATGTGTCAAGGAAAATTTATGACTACCACATAAGTCAATCATGTATTTGGACTTGAATGCTTGGGCATTTTCCGTTATAATCTTGCTAGGGCAGCCGAATCTGGAAAAAATATTGGTTTCCAGGAAATTCATGATCACCTTGTTAGTGGCATTCCTTGTGGGAATAACCTCGATCCACTTGGTGAAATAGTCAGTGGAAGTGAGAATCCACTCATGTTTCCCACTGGAGGATGGATTTATCTCACCTATGAAGTCTAACTCTCATTGCTAAAATGGACCACTGGCAGTGATAGGTTTTAGGGGTAGTGACAATAACTTTTGTTTCCCTGCAAATTTATGACATTCATTGTAGGACCTAACAACAGTAAATATATCATAGAAAAGGGTGGGTCAGTAGTACCCTTCCCTTAGGATATTGAGAGTTTTTTCCTTCCAATGCTGGTTTCCTCCACATAATCCTTTATGCATTTCTATTGCGACTAGTTTGGCTTCATTTTCATCAAGGCATTTTAACAAGATGCTAGCAAGATCCCTCCAATACAAGTTCTGGTTTCAAATACATAATTTGATAGCCTTCAATTTGAGATACCTATCCTTTGTCTTCTTCACATATGGTGGACATTTAAGATGCTACATAAAATAAATGTTGTTTCTGTACCAAGGTGAAGAGGAGTAATTTTCAAATACATGCATGATGTATTGTCCAAGCTATATGATGGGTGTATCTAATTGGGTGAATATTTGATGAAATTATAAAACCTTACAGTTTGGTTATGATAACAACTTGGCAAGACCTTTTCCCTTGATCAGCTTGGTGGGTTTTATGTGTAGGTCATACTCCAAAAGATTAACAATCCACTTCCCTCTCTTCCCCTCACTGTCGGGTTGGACCAGAATCTCTTTGACACTATTGCTAGGAACAAAGGTTGTTATGATATATTGTAACACATATACCCTAAAGACCTTGAGTGATTTGACCAATGCATAAGCCTTATTTTATAATATATCATACTTCATCTCAGAATATCAGATGGATTTGCTAAAAAAGGCTATGGGATTTTCATGCCTTTCTCCATTTTTCTGCAGTAGTACAACAACAATGGTTCCCTCAGAAGCGAAAGAGAAGATGAATAAATCTTTGGCATAGTCTAGGATGGCTAATACATGGGATTCAACTAAATCCTGTTTGATCCTTTGGAATGTTGATTTTTCCTCTAGTGACCATTTTATCACAACATATTTCTTCAACATGTTAGTGATAGGCTTCACGATTTCGATGAAATTTGGCACCAAGCACCTTGGGAAGTTTATCTTGCCAATGAAAGACTGTATAGCCTTTTTATTTATGAGGATTTCGATCTCTTTAATGGCATAGAATCACTTTGGATCAATTTTTATACCTCCTTCTGATATGATGTGGCCCAAGAGTTTCCTTTCTGGCATGGAAAAGTGGGACTTCCTAGGATTCAAATGTATTTTGTATCTCCTGCCTTTCCGAAAAACCTACTCCAGATGCTACAAATGTTCATCATTAGACTTGCAAAAAATGGTGATGTCATCCAAATATATAACCATAAATTTTTCCTTTCCCCCCACTAAAGATATGTCCATGGCCCTCTAAAAAGTGGCCCATGCATTCATCAGCCCAAAAGGCATCTTGTCGTACATGAATGTTGTCCATGGGGTGGTGAATATTATTTTTTATTTATCCTCTTCTCACACGGTTATCTGGTTATAACCAGAGTATCCATCTAAGAAGGAAATCCAGTGGGCACCTACCACCCTCTATAAAATATGATCCATATTGGGGAGGGGGTAATTTTCCTTTAGAGAACACTTGTTGAGATTTCATAAATCAACACATAAGTGTATCTCTCCGTATTTCTTTCTCACGGGTACCAAGCTGGCTACCTAGTTTGAGTACCTCAATGGTAAAATAATCATTGCATCCAACATTCACTTCAACTATTTCTCAATTATGGACATCAACATGGGATTAAATTTCTGAATCTTCTATCTGAATGGATTGGAGCCATCCTTTAGAGGGATCTTGTGTTAGATGATATCAGTGTCAAATGTCTTTAAATCCTGATACGTCCATGCAAAAGTATCATAAAAACTTTTGATGAGACTAACATACATGTCCCTTTGTTCCGTAACTAATGCTTTGGACAACTTGATGATATCGGGATTCTCAGTGGTCCCAATGTTGCAATCTGTTATCTCTTCTTCTTGATTCTTCGATGCAGCTTCTCTGGAAGCATCATTACTGTTAAACAACCTCTCCAGTGGCACTAGTCCTCTTGGAATTTGATTGGTTTTCATCTCCATAATATCGTGGACAACTATTGTCTTTAGCAGATGAGATGTTTGCTGATTTTCTAATTCATTATTTTCAACTTCTTGGATTTCTTGGTCGATTGAGATATTGGAGAATTCTTTAATGGTCTGTAGAAACCTATATAGCTCTAGATCATCACTAAAGATTTTCCAGTGCTTTATGTTGTTTGGAATGGTTGTCCTATGTCTGATTTCCACTTGATATTTAATATTTGGACCAAAGGGAGGTCTAAAAGTGTTGGCATCCAAGGCCACAAAATTTTCCTTCTGATTCTCCTCTCCGGGGATGAAGTATATATTAAATGCTAGAAATAAATTGCCGATCAGGTCCCATACCTCATTTATTTTTTGCTTGAGCCTCTATTGTTTAGTTTGATAGATGTTCTTAACTTGATTGATGATTAGCTCAGAATCACCAGAATCTTCTAAATAGTCAATGGCCATGTCTTTGGTAGCCCTCAATCCCATCACCAGAGCTTCATATTTAGCTATATTATTAATAGTTTCAAACTCCATCTTATAAGAGAGTTTTATTACCTCTTGTGAAGCAGAAATGAGGATTATAACTGCCCCAGATCCTTCCTTTGATGAAGAGCCATCGAAATACATCTTCCATACTTTGTTTTGTTGATCTATTAGTGGCTAATCTTTGCGTTGGATAACGAATATTTTGGGTTCATAATCATTTAAATGAAAAATTGATGAGTCTATCTCACCCTCAACAACATATATTGGATGATTGTTTAGGTTTTGATGGTCATTGACGATGTAGGCTAATATTTCCTCTCTCTATATCCTCCTACGTTCCCCTCCGAACACAGGGACGGTGGCATAAGTGAGGCCCATTTGTAATGATCCTCCAACCTTCTTAGCCCAAGTTATGGATAAGAGCACATCGAATTTCGGGGGAATGTCAGCCATAATAATGTCCATTACTACACTCTTCATTGATAATTGTGCCAAAGAAACCACCATATCTTTTATCGGTCCTAGACATTTTTCTTTCTTAGAATCAAAGGAGTACAGGCCCTGGTAGGGTTTGGTGATCTCTAGGCCTAGTTCTTCCATAAACAATTTGGGAATAGCATTGTGCAAGGATCCTGAGTCCATGAGACAGTTATGTAGGATATTATCATGGACATTTAAAGATATATATAATGATGGAGAAGCATCATAGCCATCCTCAACGTGTGGACCCACAGTAATGGTTGGGTTCTCATCTTGCAGACTAATTACATTAGATGATATAGTAGGAGTAGTTGGCTATAGAAATTTCATGATGGATTTTTTTAAAGGTTCATTCTTCATCAGTTCTCTCAAAGGCACGGGGATCTTGATCTTGCTTAACTCATTCTCTAAGCTGAAAGAGGTTGGTGGCCTATCAATTTCCTTTACTTCAGGGACTGAGGGTTTATATGGGGGAAGTTGTTGAGATTTAGATGACATACCTTTACTTGGATTTGTCTTGGGAGGAACTTCAACTTTTTTTTTTTTTATCATAGGTGGTGGCTTTGGGAGCCCCTGTTCTAGGCCTCAAATCATACTTTTTCTAGGGTTGGCCTTGAATAACTCCCTCTTCTCCTACCTGATTATCAAAATGATTTGACAATTGTGCTACCTCATATTATTGTTGCATTAAGTGACTGGTATAAAAATCCAATTCATTGAAAAGTAAAACAACATTATCATCTAAAACATCACTATCTACATCTATCTCCTCAATTTGATTGTCTTGGAAAGGAGGCACAACCCTTCGATAATCAACATTCCTCCTTTCTCTCTACATTATATGAGGTGCATCATTAGGGCTTCTGAACTGATTTGGATTTCTATTTCCATCCCCTTGAAAATATCTATTTGGTCGTTTAGATTCCCATTTCAGCTTAGCTATTTCATATGTTAGATCCTTCAAATTTTTGGTCATTTCATCAAGTTTGGGATCAAATGTGGTTGATTTAGAGGAGGTAGGGGAATATTCTCTTTGTTTCTTCTTGTCTTTATCATATCTAGCCTTTAACCTATCTGATGCCAAGATATTGGATTCAACCTCAATGGCTACTTCTTGCATGGACAACAAGGTAGTGGATCTTCTCTCCCTCAGAAGAAGGGAGAACTCTACATCAAATGCATTGGAAAAAGTGATATTGGAAGAGGCTTTAGTTGGTTTGATATCATATGGGATTCTACCATACATCTTATTGAATCTCTTGGTGAAGTCTGAAATAGATTCACCATTCTTTCTCTTTAGAGCCCCAAACTCAGTGATGTAGTAGAGAAAGTCTCTCCTATCTCCCCATTTCTTTATGAAAGATTCATCTAACGCCTCAATATATGTGATGGAGGCTGGAGGAAGAACATGGAACCATTTCCTTACTTCCCCATCCAAAATCTACACAAACAACCTCATTCACACATATTCATAGTCAATGTTAAAGTTGTAGAAGGCTACCAGATGTTCCTTAGCAGTGACATCACCTTCCCAATTATATCTTGGTATATATTTCATGCAATATGTGGCTAGGAGTGCATGTAAGCCTATAGGCAGGGCTAGGAGTGCATATCTGAAAGGAATTATGACATCCATCCTGTTAGCAACTATTGCTTGGGCAATAGGAATCTGAATATTTATGGAAGCTACAGGGGTGGATGTTGGGTTGGATGATGAAGTAGAGTCAGGAGTTGAAGATGTATGATGCTCCTTGGAATTTTGATTCTCATGGCTAGAAAATTCAAGATGCTTATGATGATGAAAAGAAGTAGACTCTTTGGGAACAACTTTATCCTTGAGGGGGGAGGTATATCTCTAAGCTACGGTGGCTTTTCTTAGTTTCCTTTTTGGCTCAGATACTATTGTGTCTTTCTCAGGGTTAGGATGAGCCTTGGTGGTTTTGATGTGTTCATATTTGGATCTGTTGAGTCCTTTTCTGGGCTCCAATATTTCTTTCGTAAATTCTACTTAGTGGAGTCACCACTGGAATTTTTAACCATGGATTCACTAGGGGAATGATATGCAGTCTGAATGTGTCTGGTATTTTTTCACTATCAAAGATCATATATGATCATTTTCGTTCTCCCAGGGAAATATATTTCATTACTCCACTCCCTGGAAATGACACTAGAAGATGTTGGTCCTAAAGTCTGCACCTGACTGCTAAAGGGAAAATCTAGGCCACCTCAAGTTTAGAATGGTTGTTTTTTCATTTATGTTGATCAGTTAGAGGGTTGGTTTTACAAAGACAATAGCATGGTTAGGTTGAAAAAATGATATGGATGAGGTTCCTCCTTGGCTAGTGGCACACTAATGATATACAAGTGAAATAATAGAGGTAAAAAACAAAGCAAGACAACAAACCACTCAATGAATAATCTGCTGCAAGAAGTTTAATACTTGAAATATCATTTGAAGACATTAAACATGTATCAAAAACACAATTAATCCCACAGGTTGCAATAAAAACAAATCTTCATCAAAGCATAGTTGTTATCACAGGTTGCATATAAATAAAGACAAGTTATACAGTAGTTGAAGGAAAAAAAATGTACTTCACACAAATCAAAACTATATTCAAGATAAGAAACACATAGGAGTTTGGACACAAACACACTGGCATCAATAGAATCTTCACGAGGTAGAGATATTTAGTCCATGTGCAAAATGGGTCCAACCAGTTGTTGTATCGATCTCTTTTCCCAAAAAACTCCACCCTCAAAACATACAGAAGATGCATATTTATCAGAGTTGCAGAGGTTCTCGTCCATCTAGGACTGAGACTTAAATATACATTAACAATTGTACAACAACTTATTAACTTCACTAAAACACTGCTAGAGTAAAAAAATGTATACTTCACACTTGACTTAATAAAAAAGAGTGGTTCTTATCACACATAAAAGACCACTTATTATTATTTAAACTAAAAAGAGTCTTGAACTGAAAAATTGAAAACTGAGACTATCAATGAAACTGGCCTGATGCATGCGTTGGAATGAACTGAGATTGGCAGAAAAAGACTAGGAGAGAAAAAACTGAGTTCTGCATTCAGCACTGGAATGCACGCGTGTTGTTTGAGGCCACTGGAGGATAAATGGTTCTATTGGTAGCTTATTCACATTATTTTCTTGAGGAAGAGGTAGGTCTTCTGGTGTTTTTCTGGAGTCTGGATTATAGTTTCTCAAGTTATCGATTATGGTGTTGCAGAGTCCGGATTCTCAAACTTATATATGTACCTATTGACTATCCACGAGATGCTCTATCTTGATCATAAGCAACCCTTCTTCTTGTTTTCTTTGTGATGGACTGGTTGCGGTCTGCTAGTGTTATGCTTCGTCTCATGAATTTTCTTTGATGAATTGGATTAAAGACCAGTTTTGTTGTCGTGCGCTACTCTCGGATTGGACCTTAGATGTTATATAATCATGTGATTGTGGAAGTTTTCAAGGGTGGTTTTGATCCACACTGCTCCGATTCCCGAAATCAACCACCAACTGCCAGGTACCTCTCAATATATACCATGTTTTCAATTGTAGGACCTCTTTGGGGGATTAATGTTCAGATGCCTTTAATTTCCACCATGAATGTGAGTCGTCGATAAGTTTGCGAGGATCACAATCTAGGTGACCATGCTACTTTAGCGCCCCTGTTGAAGTTCTATATTTCTGCCATATTGGAACTCCCCTAGCCATATTTAGCGATGACACAAATTTCTTAGAGCTTGGGAGCTTTGAACACGGAGCATGAATATCTCTTGAAGTGGCTTTATCCTGGAGTGACGTGGCAGTCTCTCGTCACTTCAGAACTTTGGAGTTCGAGATATTTTGAATGCAAAGTGTATATAAATTCTGGAGTTCTGAACTCATGAAGTGATTAGCATGTTCTTATCACTGATTAAACCTGGATCAAGCTGTTTTTATCATTTAAAAATTTTGGGACTTCGGGCTTCGAGTCTTAGAGAACTGTGCTTTCTCTGGATGGAAAACTCTTGGAGTGAAAATGATGTGAAGTGACGTGGTGGCCTGATGTCATATGATGTCACGACTGTTGATGTGTCACATAATGCAAGTGACATGTGTCACTAAAAAATGAGTGGATTATGGGACCCAAATGACCATAAATGAGTGCCACATGTCAGGGCCAAATGGAATCCACGTGTCTTCACGGATGAGCGCCACAAGTCTTGATGAATGAGTAATGCGTGATTCGTAACTTGGGCACTCCAGAGCTCCAGAGAACTGGGTTTTATCTGCAACTAAATCTCCAGGAGTAGTACGGGCCCGGAGTGACTTGGCAGTGAGGGCCCACTCCGACACTTCGGGGCTCTGAAATTTCAGAGATTAGTGTTTCTTGTTAAACCTTGTGCGATGTTGAAAACCCCAAGTGCACGAAAATCATCGATCTAAGATGACTATTGGATCTCCACCATTGAAGATTTGACCTGATTGTTTGGATTAAATTATAAGCCCAAAATGGATTTCTTTGATTGCTGCATTTTTGCTCATGGTTATTCCCTATGCATACAATCATACTTGATCGACTTGTTGTAATCTCAATCAATGGAAAACAAGATGACAAGTAATTCAAACCAAATCACGATATGTGTTTATCCTTCAATAAAAAGAGAAAAACTCTGTGTAAATAATCATTCAAGCAAGACAATAAGGAAAACCAAGTCATTGAACAGATGGGAAACCGACTTTATCAACCAAAAGAGGAAAAAATTGACGAAGGCATAAGGAAATGAGAGAGGAGGGCCAGGGGTGCAGACCTAAGTTACAACAGGTTGTATCCCTTCATTTTTTTGGATAATAAAAAGGAATGACCTGGAAATTTCTATGGTGGGCATAACCCACACTAGGTGAATCACGTATATATGTGTCTCTTTTGTATTGTGTATCTTTTATTTTTTATTTCCATATTTTATTTTATTTTATTTCTATACAATCCTATTTTTCTAACAAGGAACATATAAAGGAGTGACTTGAACTAATGTCGAATTAGGATGGTGATTATCATATTCTAGTTGGTCGAGAGTGACAATGCTTCCAATGTGAGGGAAATTCATTACCTGGAAGAGAATAAACACCACAACGTTAATAGCATATACATAATTACGCCCGAGAAACATATTGAAATCTAACATTCCTTACACCACTATAACAACGAAAAGAACATTATTCCCACCTAACGAGATAGGAAACTAAGGAAGAATCTTGAAATAAATATTAGGACATTCGTCAAAATCCAAAAACTCATGTGAAGATGATACAATCTCGGGAGAACCCAAATATTTTCAAGCCAAGGAGGATAAAATACTTGCAGAGGCTCCTTCATCCACAATACATCGGTAAATATTTTTTGAATTAAATTCAACCCTGATTTGAAAGGGTGCATAAGAAGGAAGGCGAGGCTCAACAAGTTCATTCCAATCAAATGAAACCATCCTAGGACTTGGAGGGGATGTGCTCGAAGTGAGTAGAATTTTCCCTTATTTTGAAGTTACTTAATTTGAAATGCTAAAAACATATTCGATAGACACATCACTCCCCATCAAAAGAGTGGGATCGAACAAACATTGCATCTACGTGAGCACTTTGGTAGACTCAACACTCTCCAAAAGAGGAGTGGGATCGATTAAATATTGCATCAACATAACCACTTTATCAAACATTGGCTCACTATATTATGAGACAATATGGTCTAAAGGAATCTCACCCCCCAAAAGAGGAGTTGAATTGACCGAAGATTGCATCGACATGACCACTTTTTCAACCACTAGATGAATAGACTGTGATACAACATGGTCTGAAGATGCATCACCCCACAAAATAAGAGTGGGATTAGATGGATATTTCATCCGAATGACCACTTCATCAACCAAATGCTCAATATATTGTTGGGAAACCGAAGAATACCTAGACTCAGAAGATCTTGCAGACAGGGAGCACAATATTCATACCTATGGAATTCCATGGCATAGACGAGTAAGGTGATCTCCCTTGAAAATATTACAAGGGAACTTAGGCTTACTTCCTATTTGTCTAGGTTTCTCAATAGAATCAATGGCCCCATCATGACTAGTAGTGTCTAGTTTCTTTCCCCCAACATGACTAGCATAGGTTGTTAACATACCATTCATATGACTCATATTGACGAGACTCATGCCCCCAACATGACCTGCAGTGGTTTTTTGCACATCTCCAACATGACTTGCATAGGTTGGTGATTGGTCGATAACATGACTCGTAGAGGTTACAAACCTATTTCCAGTATGACTAGCAGTGACTGGAATTTTCTCCCCAGCATGACTAGCATAGGTCAGAGATTTTTTCTTCCTATTATTCCTCTTTCTATTTCATTTATACTTTTGGTTACTAGTAGTTATAATTTCACCAGAGAAGGAAGAAGGAGGAGGATAATACTTTGTTGGTAAAGGAACATAAACATGATTTCCATAACATAACGTGATTAACTGAGAAGTTTCAAGAGAATTCGAGACATTTGGAATGGTACCTAACCAAACCGATAATCCCACAATAAACCAAGGAATGTTCAAAGTGGCTATCAGAGTGACACCAATGTTTCCAAAGAAAGGAAAAGCACAAGAATCCCCTTGTGAAGGGGTTCCTTGGTTGGTATCTCTAGGAACTTTCCATGAAGATCTTATGCATAGGTTACTCCCGTGCAGGATCGTTCAAGTATGTAAAAGTCTCACACACTAAATCTGGTGAACTAGTGGTATAAAAACCCATGCCTAGAAGGAGGCTCAACAATTTCAAGATAAATACCAAGGGTCCTTCCTGAACAACAGAGCGGTTGGTCAAGCACCTTGAACCAATGATATAAAATTTTTGACACTAAAACAACCTAAGGCCAACTACACAAATTAAAACTGCAATAAAAATCCCTAAGAGAAACATTGCAAGAAAACAAATTTTAAAAATCTTCAACCCAAATGGACGAAGTCTTGAGTACAAAGTAATGACTGACTAACTTGCTATGGAAAATAGGGATCACATAGCACACCACTAAAAATAAAATCCTAAAAAGATACAAACCAAACAACCTACCCTTCATAATACTTCCAACCCAACGAGATGAAGTATTGATCATCCAAATCATTCACAATGGAAATGACTGGCCAGGAGAAGTAGTTACCGAGACCTTTGACTGACGGTCCCTTCAGGTGTCACCCAGAGAGTACAAAATCTACCTCATGTACCGTGATACACCCCTCGTAGTCACATGTGTGTCAACATATATAATGTAAACTAGGCCATCAACTTGTAATTAAAAACCAGTGGGGTACAATCAATAGTCTGACGAGTGTATGGGCAGGGTAACCTGGACGGATCACAGTGTCTCAGAGGTATACACAAGTTAGGATAGTAACACTATAGTATTCAACCCTAATAAGAATTCTCTGAAACGCTTTTTCGGGATCAGGAGTGGATATCTTTGTCACCTTCCTCAATGTGGTCTTGTGTTTGACTCATGTGTTAGAAAAGATTCCCGGATTGAATAATTACAAGGTGGATTTTCACACCCTAGCACAAACACATAAGTTAAGTTTTGGTTGGACATGGAGAGTTTACCTCTCCACACCTAATCCAAGGCCCTAGCCTAATATATTTTAGATTAGCATGTTTGTTTTAGGGGATTTTCTTACTCAAGGAACGAAAGTGAAACTGATGTTATTTGAGACTTTAAAAAAAAAATAAAAAAAATTAGAACACTGGCAAAGAATATTTTACACTAATTCTACAAATGAAAAAGACTTTCAAGAAAAAAAGCATGAATAATCCTTCAAAAACTTGAAATGCAAACTTTTCTCTTTTTGATGCAAAAATACACAATGCAACTTTGTCCTTAATGCGAGAAAAGTAAAGGAAGAAAACAAACAAATATTATTTTCCTTTTAAATTATTTTCAATATGAGAATAAAACAAAATATTATACTAAGATCTTTTTCCTTTTCAAATATAAAATGTAAACAATGCAATGTAACATGAAAATGCAGCTAAGAATCTTCTTCTTTTTTTAAATGAAAGAAAGGGAAGGGAAGAAAAAGATTTAACTCAACTACAATTCTTTTGATTTTTCTTCTTTAGAATTTGAAATGATAACTTAAGGAGAAAAACAAAGAAACTTTTCTTTTCATTTTCAAAGCATACAAAGCAAGAAGGGAAATAAAAAAAATGTTGATTCAATCCCTAGACCATTGCCAAGAGGAAAGGATTCAAGAGAATCCATAGGAGAACCTAAAGCTTGTAAACAAACCTTCAAACTTTGATAAAAACATAGAGACAAAGAAGACTATACAAGAGGATTTTTTTACAATTTCGTAAACAATATGAGACTTAAATCTTGTCCAACAACAGTTAACAAAGGTCTCTAGCACTCAGGAGGACTTGAGAAACCAAATTTTCCTGGAAGATTTTTTTTTTTTTTCTAAAAAAATCTTCAAAATAACATACACGCATTTTGTGCACAGGAAGCCTACGTATGTACGTGGTCTGGGTTAAAATCAAAGCGTGTGTGTATGCGGGATGGGTATATACTAGGGTGTATATATGACTGAACAAACTCAAAATGAGATAAAATTTAGAGTGATCACCCAGATCATGGAAACTATTAAACACCTGGAAGGTGTCCATAAACTCTCACAGAATTAGAAAGCGCATAAATAAAACAAGAATTCAAACTAAAAATAATATCCTAACAAGACCCTAGAGAGAATCCCTAGTGGAGTCACAAATTTTTCTTTGGGGAAAAATCCCCCTAATTAGGGTCTAGTGAATAAGAAGAGCAATGACACCTTAAAAGATAGAAATAATCCCATTCCACCTAAATCTAACAAGACCTAATGACAATTAAGGAAAGGGAGAGAAAACCAAGGTATGCACCTTAAGTCCTTTCATTTGTCGTAGATCATTTCGTCTCATTGTTCACTCCTAGATTGCAGGCCTCCTCCCAATGTTGGCTTGAAAAAACCTCAAAGAAAAATATACAACAATATGTGCATAATCACCAAGATCATTTAAAGGAATAAATATTCATGAAACAAATTTAGAAATATAAACATGAAGACACATAGATTTGGGACAATAAAATTATCTTTTATTGAAAAAAAGATGATAATATACAACCTTAATCTTTTTGACACCGCTCCACGAACCTCTTCCAAGTTCCTCTAAATTGGACTCCAAGTGGACCAATCCCAAAGTGAAATCCTCACAACCAACATGCCAATAGAAGGAAATGGATGGATTGCATAAGGAGGATCAATTATTGGGAATGTTGATGATGAAAACTTAGAACAGGATGCAAAGGCTTGGAATGAGAGAGAGATAAATTTTGTCATGGTTCCCTTGCCTCTTCTTTCATATCTTCAAATGACCCCCCTAGGGGCCTTTTATATGGATAAATTATGGTTATTCGGTTTTCAGAAGAGATACATGAGGTAAAATGGTTGTGAAACCCAAAATAGCCTATAAACTCTATCGGAAAGCACATATTTTTTTATTTTTTTCAACTTTTGAGAGTAAATGCAGGATGTTGGGTATTCAAGACACGTATGTGCATGTGATGTATGTGTATCAGGGTGCGTACACCGTAAAAAAATATGTTTTTTAATAGGAACCTCAACAAAAGTGCTTGGAAAATGTGTAAATGAGTAGGCCAATGTAAAAAATGCTCAACAGTGGAATTTTGGACTATAACACATATGTCAAAGTGGGAAGTCATTTCTATGGATTTTGTTGTTGGATTTCCACTAACATCGTTGAGGCACAATTCCATTCTTATTATAGTTGATAAGTTGACCAAGAGTGCTCATTTTATTCCAGTCAGAGACACTTATGATGTCACTAATCTGGCTCGTGTTTTTATAAGTGAAGTCATTTGTCTGCATGGGTTACCCAAGAAGATCATTTTAAATAGGGACTCTCGATTCACAACTAGGTTTTGGAAAATTTTATAGTCAGCATTGAGGACTCAATTGAACTTAAGAACATCATATCACCCTGAAATGGATGGGAAAATGGAAAGAGTAAATTAGGTTATGGAAGAAATGCTTAGGATGTATGTTATGGATAATCAAACCCATTGGGAGAAGTACCTACCCTTGGTATAGTTCACCTACAATAATTGTTTTCATAGATCAATCAGTATGTCTTCCTATCAAAATCTTTATGGAAGGCCATGAAGGACACCATTGAGTTGGTAAAGGTTAGAAGACAGAGTGACAATAGGGCCAAAATTGATTCAAAATATGGATGAGCAGGTGATTCATATTAGACAACGATTAAAGGAGGCACAATATAGATAGAAAAATCATGTTGATGTACATAGGAATGATCAAAGTTATAAAGTGAGAGATAAGGTTTTCATTTGTATCAGGCCTAATAAGAGTACCATTTGGTTTGGGAAAGAGACAAAGTTGTCACCTCGATTTATAGGACCATTTAAAATCCAAGAGAGAATTGGACCCATTTCCTATCGCCTCGTACAGACATACCACTTGCATAAAACACATAATGTTTTTCATGTATATGTTATACAACATTATGTTGCTGACGAATATCAAAAACTAAATTGGAAGGAATTGCAGGTCTCAGATGCGGGAACCATCATGGTCAAACCATTACACATATTGGACCATAGATTTTGACAACTCAGGAATCGTTTGGTAGACCAAGTTAAGGTCCAGTGGGACAAGTATAGACCAGGATCTGCTATTTGGGAGGATGCAAGGACCTTACGACGAGAGCATACCTCACTCTTTTGACCACCTCGAGACTATGTTTCCCAAAGGATGTGTGTATGTAATGACCCATTTTGACTTAGACAACTAGAATTACTTATGGCCTAGCCCTATCTTTAATTTCTTATGATCTGTGGAACATTGATTACTTGAAACTTTAAATTTTGGACATATGGAACTATGTGAATGTATACTATAAATGTTTATTGTTATGTGATTTATAATGGATATTATGCAACCTATTTCTAGCTTGATTTTTTTTTAAATTAAAGATGTTGGTATGTAGATACCGAGTTGGTGATATGGTTGAATGTGTTTACATGATAATGTGTATGGATATGTGTGAGTTGTTCTATAACTAATATGTGGGTTAATAGGCTATGGAATAGCCAAA
Organism: Picea glauca; assembly: GCA_000966675.3. Lineage (NCBI taxonomy): Eukaryota > Viridiplantae > Streptophyta > Pinopsida > Pinales > Pinaceae > Picea > Picea glauca. The sequence goes on along the minus strand of JZKD02S1737790.1, from coordinate 435,773 downwards.
AGATAATGATAATAAAGGGTTGATGACATGAACATCGATCGAGAAACAATATGGTATGAATCTTTGTATGTGAAATTATTTTGGTTCAAATGCATTGCTATGACATGTGGGCTAGTGCATATTTTAAGGTAGCGATACTTTCTGAGATTGAATATACGATGAGAAAATCCCATCAACACAATGCCACTGTATGGTCCATGATAGGGTGTTGACCCTAGTTCTATTAGGAGGGGTGGAGGCATTACCCACCATGTATCCTCTTAAACCTAGAGTCATGGGAGGACGGTGTTAGATCACTCTCCCCTAGACATGTGATGATGATTGCCAATTTCCTTTTGGGGAAGCTTAGCCAAGGTAGTTGAAACTTTCGCTTATGGGTTCTAACTAGAGTTAGGTCAATATAGTTGACACTCCAGGATAATACAACAAAGGAAGGATATGGATGGAAGAGGGAAGTAGGTTAGGGAGGTAGGATGATTAGAAGTTGTTGAGAGTGTGTGGGGATTTAATCTTATAGCATAAGTGTTTGATTTTCTCTTTTTTTTTTTTTTTTTTTTNTAACAAATTCTTAAATGAACTACAATATCTAAGTGAATATTGCTTGTGTTAAAGTATTATAATTGAGGGATTATCCAAATATTGCAAATGGTTTATTATTCTTTATGAAATTAATATCATTGTTGATTGGATTAGAAGCATACAAGAATTGCATTAAATGTGATGATTATTGGCATTAGTACACGCGTGATTCATGTATGTGCTAGCTACGCATACATGCCTTGTGCATGTATACTAGTATTTATGAATGCTTAAATTAATGATGTGTGTATCTGATTTAGATGTATGAATCATCTTGCTAATATCCTTATATTGTAAGTTTCTATAACTTTGGGACGAAGTTTCTTGAAGGGTTAATGTGTGTAACACCCATTTAAATTAATCAATTATTATAATCAATTAAATTAAATTAAATCAATTAATTATTGAACTAAGTAGGTCTTATCATTTATTTAATTATTGTTTTGATTTAAGATATGCAACAATGAATAAAATTAAGTATTTCATTTGTGGTTGGGGTTGGTAAGAATTTATGGAAAAGGATAAGGTAGATGGGAAATTAATGATGGGGTGGATTCGAGAGAGAAGGACAAGGAAGAGGGATTTGGACTTGGGAAGAGGGAGGATTTTTTTTTAGGAAGAAGGAGAAACAAGGGAGAGGTGAAGGGTAGTAGAAATTTTAGAGAGGAAGGTTGCAATTTTTTTTGTGTGGGATTTTAAAAGTGGAATGGTGTTGTTTGGATATTAGGGTCGGGGACCAGGAAAATAATTTCCCAGAGATAAGGAGCTAGAGAGGATTTGTTCCTATTTGGATGGGAAGAAACGGTTTCATGTATGCAGTTTCATGAAGGAAATTACAATAGGAAAAACTTCTTCTTCAAGAGGTAATATATAACTTCGTCTTGCTTGAATAATTTTTTTATAGACATATACATGAAACATGTGATGTGAAAGAATCAATGATTATTTCAGTGATTAAACTTCTATAAGTTATTGTCACTGTAATACTTTATTGTCTTGTTAAAACAAACATAAGTAATTTTGGATTCTAGAAAATAGTAGTGAATTTAGATTACAAATTCATAACTTAACTATGATTCCCTGAAGAGGGAATTACAATAAAGGAGTTGTTGGAGATGGGACATATCAGACCTATTTCTAGTCCTTTCGCTTCTTCAGTTGTACTAGTGAATAAGAAGGATGGCACTATGAGGATGTGCATAGACTACAAAGCACTGAACAAGAAGATCATAAAAAAACGATACCCAATACTGAGGATTGATGAGCTGATAGACGAGTTGCATGGGGTAGTGTACTTCTCAAAGGTTGATCTACGATCACGATACCACCATATTCATGTCAGAGAGGAGGAAATCCACTAAAATACATTCAGGTGTCACTATGATTTTCTAGTTATGCCCTTCAGTTTGACTAACACATCAACTACCTTTCATTCATGCATAGACCATATATTCAACAAACAATTGAGGAAATTATTACTAGTGTTCTTTGATGATGTTACGATCTACAATAAGACATGGGAGGAACATATGAAGCATCCAGATGAGATTCTCACCATTATGGAGAAATCACATTTTCCCAAGGAGGCAAAGTGTGAGTTTGGGTTGAAAAAAATCCTCTATCTAGGGAATGTGATTGGTGTTGAGGGAGTAAAGGTGCATCAAGAGAAGATCCAGATAATATTAGACTAGACCACCCCCATATCACTCACATATCCATGAGGATTCTTCGATATATGAAAATATTGTAGGCACTTTATGAAGATATTTTCACAATTGGATGCGCCATTGACAGACCTCACCAAGAAGGGGGTGTTCTGATGGTCAAAGAGAACACAAGTAAAATTCAATAGTATGAAGAGGGTTATGAGCACTTTCCCAATATTAGAACTCCCAGATTTCATGCAACCTTCTTTCCTAGAATGTGATGCATCCGATGAGGGAATAGAAGAAACATTGATGTAGAACCGACACCCGATAGCTTTCGAGAACATAAATATAAGAGAGTGAGAGAATATCTATTCGATCTATGATAATGATATGTTGGCCATCATGCATGCATTGGCCAAGTTCAAAAATTAGTTGGTAGGAGGACGCTTTGTGGTTAGGACTGACCACAACAACTTGAGATATTTCTTGGAGCAGCAGGACCTAAATAAGAGGTAGTAGAAATGGGTGATAAAGGTGTAGACATGTGATTTTGAAATTGAGTGTGTAAAGGGGAATAAGAACGTAGTTTTTGATGCCTTATCCAAGTGACCTGCAACCTTCTCCATGATAGAGGTCTCAATCGATGGGAAGTCCATTCTTTTGGTGGAATAATCCAAGAATACCTTCGCATGTGAGTTGATGGAGGTCAGTATTCAAGATGAAAAGTATAGGGTATTGGATGAAATAATATACTACAAATACATGATCTATCTTGTCCCTGAATCCAAAATCAAGGATAATATTTTGAGGGAAATACATCACGCACCACTGGTAGGGAACCAAGGGTATTTGAAGACCTACGGGTAGGTGAGGGAGAGATTCTCCTATAAGGGTCTCAAGGAGCATGTACTTCATTATATGAGGGAGTGCATGACTTTCCAACATAATAAGTCATAATTTATGCATCCTGCGGGATTGATTCAACCATTTTCGATTTCATAGTAGAAGTGGGATAACATTTCCATGGACTTCATTACAAGGTTGGTAAAGTTATAGGGAAGGGACTGTATCTATGTGGTAGTGGACATATTGAATAAATATGTTCACTTATTTTCCATTCCTTCCGAGTACAATGCATCTTAGGTAGAAAATATATTCTTCAGGGAGGAATTCAGACTACATGGTCTTCTGAGGAACATAGTCAGTGACAGGGATAACAAGTTTCTTAGCATGTTTTGGCAGGAGTTGTTCAGGTTGTTCATGATAGAGTTGACACCTAGTACTATCTACCACCCTAGATAGAAAGGAAGACCGAGATAGTTAGAAAATGGATTGAGGCGTACATGAGGAACTATGTGTTGGGGAAACAATGGGCCTGGATAAAGTGGTTTCATCTCAAGGAGCATTGTTACATTACCACTCATCACATGTCCATTGGGATCATCGCATTCAAGGAATTATATGGCTATGATTCCCCATCCTTTGTGGATTTGGAGTTTGGGGAGAGCAGAGCTCCCAAGGCCAAAGATTGGTTGCGGGAAAGCCAAGACATATTGATATTCCTGAAGGAGGATTTGCAGGATTCTTAGAATCAACATAATATGTATGCATGTAGGCATAGGATGGAAAACAAATTTGAGGTTGTGGACCTAGTGTTTCTCAGGTTTCATTCTTATAGACAATTGTTGCTGAAGAAGAGTGGTGCAGAGAAGTCAAAGCCTTGATTTTATATCAAAGGGTAGGTATCATATGAGCTGGATATATCAAAGGGTAGTAGGATACACAACACCTTTCATGTATCCCACCTTAAGAATGCATTAGGACAATAGGTCACCTCTTCAACATATCTTCCTCCATTAGATGAGGAAGGGCAATTGGTTCTAGCTCTCGAGAGGATTGTTGATGTCAGGGAGTGGAGGTTGAGAAGCAGAGTCATTTGAAATTATTTGGGCGTATGGAGAGGATTTCCTATAGAGGATCCTACTTGGGATGGATATCAGACCTTACAACACCCTGATATGGAGTTTCTTAAGGAAAATCAACCTTGGGAAGGTAGAAATGTAAAGTCCCATTCCAATTGATCATGACATAGGATGAATTAGTAGCCTATACGACTCCCATAGGCTATAGTCAGGAAGGAAAAGGGATTCAAGGAGGTTTATTTGGTGTTTCTAGGTTAATGGAAGGAAAAATCATAAAGTGACATTAAATAAAAATAAATAATTATATTTAAATGAGATTGGAGGGAAACTAAAGTGTGGGTTTTATTTGGTCAAAAAAGGGAAAGATCTAGAAGGCCCGGAGGAAGGATAAATATAGGGGTAGCCCTTATCTTTGGAATTGTGATTTGATCTCTCATTTTGGAATGCTCTTGGAGCCATTGTTTCGTTGGGGTTTAGAAAAAACCTTCCACTACTGCAATTTAGTTTCGGAGGTGCAATATCCACCCTAGCTAGACAAGAGGGGAGTCCACCTAGGATTTCCATTGGAGCTTCAGTTTGAGGTTTATATTCAGTTGGAGGTTTGCATAGGAAGTTTGTGAATATTTTCTGAAAGAGATCGATCTAGAATTTTATAGGAGTTAGGAGGGTTACAAAGAAACCATGGTTGAGGGAATCCCAACAAGTTGAATTCAGGGTGTCCTACGAAGCCCCGCTAGACATCCAATAGTCGTCTGACGAGGACCTATGTGATCTGGATTGCAACAAACCATTCATATCATGTTCGTGAGGGTTATAGGAGGGATTGGAAGGCCACTTGCAGAGCGAACAATACTAGAGTAGAGCAATGTAGGGCTTGGAGGGATTTGAAGTACTGGACATCATAGATTGACATCATTCCAAGTTTTCTTTGTATTGTTTTTGTTATTATATTTTGCAGCTTCCTGGAAGCCATTACACTTGTGTGCTTAGGATTATTTTTAAACTTTCATTACAACCATTAGATATCTTTGTATTGTTGAGATTTTGGGGGTTACAAACCATAATAAGATGCCATAGTTATCTGCTCTATTTTTCCGTGTAATGGATGCATATAACATGTTTGAAAATATTCCTATACAAGCAAACTGTTTGTAAGAAGTTAACAACAACTTTAGTGTAAAGTATTTGACACATTTACACAAGGCGAAATAACAATTTTGGATAGTAAACATAATATTAACACCTATCGTAGTTGGCAACAATACACTTTCTTCATTTGTGTCAAATTCAATTGCTTTGAGATATCAGTGATATGATAAGAAATGTCTTACAAATATTCTTCATGCATGTAGGATTAAATGACTCTTTTCCAAGACCTTGCTTTGTTTGTCTCCAATTTGGGCTAAGGACTAGGAGGACTTTGGCACTCATGATAAGCTAAGATTTTGAAGATCTTGCCCATTACATGCCCTAAATCCAAAATTTGGATATGCCCACATCTTCATCAAAATTAGGGTCACATTATGAGATTTAAAAATGAAAATGTCAACCACATAAGATGCATATATGTATATTATAAAATATTATTCTTTTACAGTTTCAGTAACGTGGACATAGAATTAAAAATTTATATTTCCCTTCTAACTGGGTCATGGCATGTTTTCACCTTTTGTTTTCTTCTTAGCATGAGAAACATGTATCACCTCCTATCCTTCCGTCTTGCCATGCAAAACATACATTGTGTTTTGCCATAGTAGGGGCTATGCCTTATGATTGAGAGAGAAAATACATGTAACGTTATTGGGCCAATTTTATTTTTTCCATATTTCTAATACTGGCTCATATCAAATTATCAATTTTGAGATTTCTCAATATTTTTTATTATTTAAAAATTGGTAACTCCACAAACAATTATCAAATTTCAGATTTTCTAATATTTTATTATTATTTAAATATTCAATAAAAAATAGGCATGCACAAAGAATAATATTATATTAATAATATAAAAATTGGTAATTTGTAATACTCCACATTCAATTATCAAATATTATATTTTCTAATATTTTTTATTATTTAAATATTCATGTACAAACAATAATATTATATAAGAAATTTTTTCTCACACGAGGATCCTTACCTTATTTATTCACATCACAATAGTGATTTGGCTAGTCACCCGCTTGATAATTTTTGTTTTAGTTCTTGTTTGAGTTGAAGGATGAAATGAGTTCTTGACTTTGAAGAAGAATGGAATTGGAAACTACAGTATATGATATGGCCGTTTTTTCCTTATTTTGTATTTTATATTTGAATTCCTCAAGTGTGAGATGGTATCTTTAAGACTTCTATTTTAAATTAACCTATTTCAAAACAAATCAAAATAAAAATCCTCTAATTTTGAAGATATCTAAGGTTTTTCAATTAAACATAAAGGGAATTCTAAAAAAATGAAATACAAATTTTTCTTTCACAAAAATTATTTTAAATTTCTCTCTTTCAATGGTTTTTCAATTAAACATAAAGGGAATTCTAAAAAAATGAAATACAAA
>JZKD02S1737790.1:407096-429064 GCA_000966675.3 Picea glauca | reverse complement strand
CATCTCTTTGTTTCTTTGGAGCTCTGTAGTCTTTCTTCAGATGTCCTTTCTTCCCACAATTCCAACACTCTATCTTTCCAAGTCTGGATTTGGATTTGCCCTTCCTAGAATTTCCACGGTTCCCAAAACCCTTTCCTCTATCCTTTGTCTTCCCTTGTTCTCCATGTTCAACGCACTTCCTGATGTCTCACCTGTGCTTTTCCGTCGCATTTCCTCACTAAGGATAACACCAACAACATCATCAAATTTTAAACTATTTGAACCAGAGATAGAGTTACTTACAGCCATGACCAATCCGTTCCAGCTTTCTGGCAATGAGCACAAGATTAGAAGAGCCCTGGCCTCATCATCAAAGTCCACTTTTACAGAATTTAGTTGATTAGTAACCGTATTAAAATCATTTAAATGATCTGCAACAGACCCACCTTTTGACATCTTCATATTAAATAATCTCTTCATTAGAAATACCTTATTGGATGCCGAGGGTTTTTCATACAATTTGGCCAATGCGTCCATCAAACCCTTCGTTGTCTTTTATTTCGAAATATTGAAAGCCACCGACGCTGCCAGGCTCAGCCGTATCGTTCCTAGAGCCTTTCTGTCAAGAAACTCCCATTATTTGCCCTTCGTAGCCGCTGACTTCTTTGTTATTCCGCCCAATGGTAGGAATAGATCCTTCTGATATAAATAGTCTTCCATCTGCATCTTCCATAAATGGTAGTTTTGGTCGTTAAATTTCTCGACCCTAAACTTTCCATCTTCTGACATTGCTCCCACTCGAACCAAGAACCCTCTTTTCCTGTGAGTTACCTTTCGCTCTGATACCAGTTGTTAGAAAAACAGGACCGTGGAGAAATAAAATAAAACAAATGCAGGATCAAAACATAGAAGATACACAATATAATAGAGACACATATTTACGTGGTTCACCCAGTGTGGGTTACGTCCACCAGAGAAATTTCCAGGTCCTTCCTTTATTATTATCCAACATATGAAGGGATACAACCTATAGCAAACCCGTTGTAACTTCCTCTTCTTTCTCTCACAGTCTCCTATCTCAGAATACAATATTCGTCATCAACATAGCCTCAATACATTTCCCTCATAAAGGAGAGTTTCCTTCTAGGTAAAAAAACCCTAACATAATCTCTATCATTAGATTTGCGACCTTATAATGAACGGTCCAGATTTACAATGAAATTACAATATACATTTACAAGGCAATTTTTCTTTCGGGGGCTTCGCCCCCGAACCCTTGCTGGGGGTCCACTTGCCCCCAGACCCCCCAACCGAGGGGATAGCCCCCCCCACAGAGGGGGTACCCCCCCTCTGCACTCCCCTGCATGGAAGAGTGTACATACTTCTGGGGTGTAAATACTTCATGGGGTATAAACATGGCTGAAAGTAAAAGATCTCTGAATCAGGAAGATAATCAGGCTCGAGAACCAACAGTGTCTGCAACCTTAGCTGGGACACGGATCTGTGATTATATCATTTACAGATAACTTATCATAGATCATTCATTAATATTTAACCTTTATTATACTTCGCAAACAACACAGAGCATCACGGTATACACTCATATCTACAGTATTTCAACACTTAGCCATAGTAACCCAGATCAGATCCAGTTAGCACTAAGAATCCTCATACACATCAGATCTAACAATCATGTATATCTAAGAAGAACAGAGCATAAGTGGATATATCAAAGCACATAGCATAAGCAAAGATAAACACATTGAATCAAAGAACATAGCATAACACACAAATTTATGTGGTTCACCCCCACCCTGGGGCTACGTCCACAATATTTTCTTCTTTATTATCGTCTTCAATCTGTTACAAGCACAAATCCTCCAAAACCCTTCTTTTCATAGGACAAAAGATCTGTGCAGCTCGCTAGATCCTTCTTCATTGCATTACAACACTTATCTTTCTATAGATACCTCACAGTAACTTGCACTTAGCCTTGCAATCCTTACACAGTTCACATAGAGCACTTATTCAACATCACATAGATGCACTACCAATTGCACTGAGCAATCACATATACTACTTCTTACATTGCCTATCCTTCTATTTATACATTACAAAAGTGGGCCTAAGCATGGTTAAACCCATGGGTCAACATCCCTTTCCATTTACATATTCCCCAAAACCCAAAAAGGATCCAAAAGGGGGGCTAGCTTCCGCAATTTCCACTTCACTTTGCGCTTTGTCTTCGACATGTTGTCAAAGTCCCAAAAACGGTCAATTATGACCAAGTGTTCCTCAAAAATTGGTCAAGGGCCAACAGTTCCTGCAACTCATTGAAGGATCTTTCCAACATACCTATGTTCTTATGACTTTCAAGGATTATTGTTGGTAGTCATAAGCCCAACGAAAATGAATATTTTTAGCCTAGCCTAGACGTTAGGTTTCCTAGCCCAGTTGGTAAGGGTTTGTGAAGAATCTGAAAATATGATGAACAAAACCTTGGTAGAAGATAGGCTTGATGGATCAAGCAACTTCAATTCCTGAATTCAAGACTTCAAATCACCCTTGAAGAGGATGATCTATTGTGGGTGATACAAAAATCTTTACCAATGAAAACTACTGATGAAGAGAAGGAAGAAAGGAAGGAAGATAATGTCAAGGCTAGGAAGATAATCATCTACTCAGTAAGAGATCATATCCTACCTTGTATTGCTAAAATGAAGAAAAATTATGAAATGTATGAAGCATTGAAGAATATGTTTGAGAGTAACAACACCCTCAAAGATCTTACATTGAAGGGCCAACTTCAAAATATCAAGATGAAAAAAGGAGACACCATTGTTATCTTCTTCATGAAGATGTCAGAGATTAAAGATCAGGTAGTTGTCATTGGAGAAATCATATCAAACAGAGAAATTGTTTTGACCACTCTCAATAATCTTCCAAATCATTGGGAACCATTTCTTCAAAGTATCAGTGGTAGATAACAACTACCTAATTTTGATCATCTATGAACATATTGTACCCAAGAAGAAATTATACTTATAGCTAGACGAGTGGAAGACTCCCCTCATGATGAAAACTATGCTCTTTCACTTCATACAAAGAGAGGAGGAAGAAATAAAATAAACTCCAGGAAAACATTCAAACACAAGAAGACTTCATCAACTTCACGTTATAATCAGAGAAAAGACATGTCAAAGATAAAGTGCTTCAGATGTGACAAGTATGGACACATTGCAAGAAATTTTCCTACCAGGAAGAGAGAAAGACAATATGCTTCCACTGCTGACATGGATCCAAACCCACCTCAAAAAATGAAGACATGAGAGATGAGGATTTCTTCCTCTAAGACCAAATACAAGATCAAGCATGATTGTAGCCTAGGGTAAGTTTTTGTACTGCTTTCCTTATTTGATTAACTTGTATTTTCTTACATTCTAATAATGAAGGGTATTATCCCTGATGTGGGATCCCTCTTGTCTTGGACCATTATCCCTAGTATGGGAGTGCAAATTTTCTTGGTTGATTATTATCCTAGTACAAGAGACCAGCAAAGTACTGTAGAGTCAGTAGAGGACTTGAGAAGACATGAGATGACTCTAGGTTAAGAAAATAAGAAAAGGAAGATATATATCCTCCAAACTTCAGAGGGAGTCAAACTGTTTGAGAAGAAGGAAGAGACAATACCTTCTCCCCTTCAACAGTTCAGAGGGAGACAATCATTGTTCTAGTTGATCCATTTGCTCCAGTTGATGTCCCTAGAGACATCGTAGTAGGCCATAAAAAGGCCCACTAGGGCTCGAAAAAATCCGCAAGATGCAGAGGGACACACAAATCCTCAAGGCACATTCTGAGAGAGCAAGATACCAAAGAGATTTTTGAGCTATTTTTCATCCATGAGCCACATCATTGATATTGAGCCTTCTTGTCATGGAGCAACAAGTCAGCAGGTATGGAAATATGCCATGGTAGAAGAGTATCAGTCCATCTTGAAGAATGATGTGTGGGACAATATTGTTCTGAGACCAGAAGGGAAGTCTATATTAACTTCCAAATGGATCTATAAAATCAAGCATGCAGTTGATGGAAGTATCGAGAAATACAAAGTGAGATTTGTAGCCATAGGATTCTCACAAGTGGAGGTAATTAATTATAAGGAGACATTTTCTCCAGTAGACCGACACACCTCCATTCGTACTATCATTGCACTAGTTGCATCCATGGGTTGGAAACTACATTAGATGGATGTAAAGACATCATTTATCAATGGTGAGATTGAGGAAGAAGTTTACATTGAGCAACCAGAAGGATTTGTGATACATGACGAGAAATATCATGTGTGCAGGTTGAATAAAGCCATATATGGACTAAAGCAGGCAACTCGTGCTTGGTACATGAAGATGGATGGATTCTTGATGAGTTTGGGTTTCAACAAAAGTCTTGTTGATCCAAACCTATATTATCACATTGTTGGTGACGAGTGCATGATCTTACATGTATGTGGATGACTTATTCCTCACCAGTTAAGAAAGAATTATTGTTGAATGCAAGTGAGCATTGACTTCTAAATTCGAGATGAAGGACTTGGGTATGTGTTGGGTATGTATTATATTCTTTGCATGTGTGTGTGTGGGCGCGTCAGATATGACAACTGCGTCTGACGATCCCTCTAGTAGTGATCTTTGTGTCATGTGCGTCGGGTGCTTTCCTAGGGGGGTCCCAGGGGGGGGCAGGTATGCCCCCTTTGGTTACGTGCAGCGTTCGACAACGGGCGGTAGACTGGGGCCGACGGGGTTTGGGGCAGTGCCCCAAAATTGTTTTTGGGCGGTTTTTGCTATTTTTAGCGGTTTTGTAAATTAATCCCGGATTAAGGGATTAGGGTTTTGGTATCTATGGAATACCTAAAAACATTGTATATATATTGTATGGTGAATGGTGAAATTTTATATAATGAATATTAAAAAGGTTTTCCTGGTTGAGGGTTTCTGGTATAAAATCTCTGTGTACTCTGTGTATAAGCCATTGATTAAATTTTTTTTTGCTTAAGATTCTATATGCATTTATTTACTTCACAGGTTTAAAACTTATATGTGGTATCAGAGCTCGTTTTTGGCTTCAGAGGGACGCCATTGTTGTTGAGGGTTTGGCTCGGTCTTGATAGATCAAGTTTATCTTGGGTCTGTGATAAACCTGGGTTTAGTGGGAGATTTTGCAGTAGAGATTCGAGTATAGAAAGAGGAATGGTGAGCTCATCTAGAATTGAGATAGACAAGTTCAATGGTAAAAACTTTGAGCTATGGAAGCTCAAGATGGAGGAACTTCTTGTAGACAAAGAACAATGGATCATTGTGGATCCAGGTACACAGCCTACTGGTACACCGTCTACTAGCACACAGGCTACTCGTACACAACTTACTAGTACACAAACTACTAGTACAACACCTACTGGTCGAAGGAAGATTGAGAGAAGTTGGACATAAGAGCAAGGAGTACTATTCGACTTTGCCTGACAGATTCGGTTTTGTTGAATGTCTTGGAAGAATCTACAACCAAGGAACTATGGGATAAGTTGGGGAATTTGTATGAATCAAAGTCCCTGGTAAACAAGTTGTTTCTTCAAAATAAGTTGTATCATCTTAGGATGGAAGATGGAGATTCTGAGACAGAACATTTAAATTACTTTAATACTCTGGTAAGTCAACTTGTCTCTGTTAATATTACGATTGCAGAAGAAGATAAGTGTATTACTTTGTTATGTTATTTTCCAGACTCTTGGGATAATCTAGTTGTAGCAATTTGTAGTACCACTCAATCTACATTGAAGTATGAGGATGTAGTTTCATCCTTGTTATCTGAAGAGATAAGGCGGAAAAGAATGGATATTCATAGCACATATGCTTTATTTGTAAGAGGTCATACCCAAGACAGGAATCTTGGTAAACCTTCTGGGGGGAGATCTAAATCTACAGGTAGATCTAAGTCTCCAGGAAAATATTTGAGGAAATGCTGGAAGTGTGGTAAAACAGGGCATAATAAGAAAGATTGCAAGTCTAAGAAGGTTGATAAACCAAAGGGATCTGATAGTACCTCTTCCACAGAGGTGAAAAACTCCATTGAAGAAGGAGGTGATTTTTACCTGGCATCTACAAGTACACATGCAGACCATGATGTATGGTTGATCGACTCAGGTGCATCATACCATATGACTCCTCACAGGAAGTGGTTCTCTTAATATGAAAAATACGATGGTGGTGATGTATTCCTAGGAGATGACTCGACAATAAAAATATTGGGACGTGGAAGGGTTAAGTTGTTGCTAAAAGATGGAAGGATTAGAACTCTCCCTGGGGTTTTGGACATTCCAAAACTAGCCAGGAGTCTAATATCTGTAAGCAAGATGGATGATGCAGGAGTGGATACTGTATTTGGAAAGAACACTTGCAATATGGTACGAGGAGCAATGGTGTTGATGAGGGGAGTTCAGTGTGGAACTCTGTACAAGTTGTTAGGAAGCACTTATACTAATGGGTGTAACAGTTTTGTTGTCCTTGAGTAGACAAATAAATAAGACAAGATCAATATCGTCCCTGAAAATAAGACCATGTTGTGGCATCAAAGACTGGGGCATATTGGAGAAAAGGGAAGTCGAACACTACACGGTAAAGTATGGTTGAAGGTATGTCTAATTGCACTCTGGATTTTGATTTCTGTGAACATTGTATATATGGTAAACATAATCGAGTAAGATTCCCCTCTGGTGCTACAAGAGCAAAGGGGATCTTAGAGTTGATACACAGTTATGTGTTTGGACCTGTTCCTGTTCCATCCCTAGGTAAATCTATGTATTATGTTTCATTCATAGATGATTTTTCAAGGAACAGATGGATTTATTTTCTTAGAAATGAATCTGAAGTATTTGATAAATTTAAAGAGTTTAAGGCTCTGGTAGAAAATCAGACAGAGAAGAAAATAAAGGTATTGAGAACAGATAATGGTGGAGAATTCTTTGGAAATGAATTCGAATAATTATGTAAGAAGTGTGGTATAGAAAGGTAGAAGACTACTCCATACACTCCTCAGCAGAATGGAGTTGCAGAAAGAATGAACATGAAACTGATGGAAAAAGCAAGGAACATGCTCAGCGGTGTCAGGTTAGGACAAGAATTCTGGGCAGAGGCAGTGGGTACAACATGTTACCTAGTCAATCGATTGCCTTCATCAGCGTTGGATGATAAAAATTCACACGAGGTATGGTCTGGAAAGAAACCCTCTCTTCAACATCTTAGAATGTTTGTTTGTGATGCTTATGCACATGTTCCAAAGGAAAATAGGAGTAAGTTGGATAAAAGGCTGAAAAGTGTATCTCTATTGGTTATAAAGATGATGTGAAATGTTATAAAATTTGGAACCCAGAAACCAAGAAAACTGTTTACAGTCGAGATGTTGTTTTCAAAGAGGTAAAAGATGTGTCCAAACAAGAATTCCTACCAATGCAAGATGAACATGAGAAAATAGAGCTTGGGTTGGATGATGAAAAATCTGAATCATCTGAAGAAGAGGAAGCAAAAGAAGAAGAAGAAGAACCTCATACCCCAGTATTGAGGAGATCAGTGAGAGATAAAAGGCAACCAGAAAGGTATAGTCCACCTAATTTCCATTCCAATATTTCTTTATGTATTACTGATGATGATCCTAGAACTGTCAGGGAAGCAGTGAATTCAGAGGATAGTAAACTCTGGAAGAAGGCCATGGTTGAAGAAATGGATGCCTTGGAATGTTGGTAGCAAATGTTTGTTTAAGAAGAAGTTTAATGCACAAGGTAAAGTGGAGAAATACAAAGTTCGATTAGTAGCGAAAGGTTATTCCTAGGTAGAGGGAATTGACTTTGGTGAGATTTTTTCTCCTGTTGCTAAGTTAACTTCTATTAGATTTAGTTTATCTACTGCTACTGCTTTTGACCTTGAAGTGGAACAGATGGATGTGAAGACAACATTCCTACATGGGGATCTAGAAGAAGAAATCTACATGAAGCAGCTAGAACGCATTGTAGTGAAGGGACAGAAAGAGTTGGTCTGTAAGCTAAAGAAGTCACTATATGGTCCGAAGCAATCACCTAGGATGTGGTACCAAAAGTTTGACACATACAACCTTGGATTGGGATTTGTAAGAATCAGGGTTGATCACTGTGTATATTCCAAGCAGGTTGGTAATCACTTCATTTATGTAGTGTTGTATGTTGATGACATGTTGTTGGTAGGCAATAACATGGATGTTATCAAGGAGGTGAAATCGCAGCTATCCTCCAAATTTGACATGAAGGATCTCGGTGTTGCTAACTTCATTCTGGGAATGGAGATTAAAAGAGATCGTGCAAGAGAAAATATGTTGAGACGATATTGCAGAGGTTTAATATGCATGGAAGTAAACCGGTCAAGGATCCTATTCCTATAGGTGTAAATTTATCTACAGATCAGTGTCCCAATATACAAGAAGAAGAAGAGGACATGTCCCATGTTCTATATGCCAGTGTAGTTGGCAGTTTGATGTATGCAATGGTTTGTACTAGACCGGACATTGCACATGCAGTGGGAGTTTTGAGTAGGTATATGTCAAAACCAGGGAAGGAGAATTGGAAAACAGTAAAGAGGGTCTTAAGGTATCTTAATGGCACTACCAGTTATGGATTGTGCTACCAAGGAAGATCAGGATTGGACAGAGTGCTAGACATACACGGCTTTGTTGATGCAGACTGGGTTGGAGATTTGGATCGCAGAAGATCTACAAGTGGGTATGTGTTTAACCTATTTGGAGGAGCAATCAGTTGGATGAGAAAAATATAGGCTGTAGTGGCACTCTCAACTATAGAAGCTGAATACATGGCAAGCACTTATGCAAGCAAGGAAGCAGTATGGTTACAAAGACTGTGTTCAAGTATTGGGTTGGTACAAAAATAAGTGAGATTAGATTGTGACAGTGAGAGTGCAATATTATTAGAAAATAACCCAGCTTATCATTCGAAGACAAAGCATATTGTTGTTCAATATCACTTTGTGAGAGACATGGTTGAGGAAAAGAACGTGTTGCTAGAAAAAGTTGACACTTTGAAGAATGTTGTAGATTCATTGACAAAATCTGTGAGCACAAACAAGTTCTCCTAGTGTAGAGTAAGAATGGGCATTGGTGCCCTGGATTGTTGACTATATAATCCTCTAGACCATTGGATGCAAAGAAAACAACAAGTGGGAGAATGTTGGGTATGTGTTATATTCTTTGCATGTGTGTGTGTGGGCACGTCAGATATGACAACTGCGTCTGGCGATGCCTCTAGTAGTTCTTTTTGTGTCATGTGCACCGGGCGCTTTCCTAAGGGGGTCCTAGGGGGGGCAGGTGTGCCCCCTCCTGGTTACACGTAGTGTTCGGGGCAGTGCCCCGAATTATTTTTGGGCGGTTTTTGCTATTTTTAGTGGATTTTGCTATTTTTAGCGGTTTTGTAAATTAATCGTGGATTAAGGGATTAGGGTTTTGGTATCTACAGAATACCTAAAAACATTGTATATATATTGTATGGTGAATGGTGAAATTCGATATAATGAATATAAGAAAGGTTTTTCTGGTTGAGGGTTTTCGTTATAAAATCTATGTGTACTCTATTTATGAGCAATTGATTAAATTTTGTTTTTCTTAAGAATCTATATGCATTTCTTTACTTCACAGGTTTAAAACTTATAGTATGATGCACTACTTCTTGGGACTAGAAGTATGGGAGAAGACTAATGAGATTTTCCTGAGTCAAGGAAAATATATAGTGGAGATATTGAAGAAGTTCAATATGACAGAATGCAAATCCATGCCTACACCGATGGTGATGGATTTGAAGAAAATGAACGATGCTTCTATTGATTCAGGGGAGATTGATCCTTATTTGTATCGACAATTGATTGGATCATTGATGTATCTGGTTAACACCAAACCTGATATATGCTATGCAGTGAATGTACTTAGTCAACTCATGAATCAACTGAGAAAGACTCATTGGATAGCAAAAAAACATGTATTGAGATATCTACAAGGAATAGTTGGATATGGCTTGAAATATGCCTCCAGTGTAGACATTAGTTTGCAGGGATATGCCTATGCAGATTGGGCAAGGAGCGCAGTGGACCGGAAGAGCACATCCAATTTTTGTTTTACCTTGGGGTCTGCCATGATTTCCTAGTGCAGCAGGAAACGGAGCTCTGTGGCCTTGAGTGTCACAGAAGCAGACTATATAGCATTGAATGTGGCAGTCCACGAAGTAGTGTGGCTTCGAAATCTCCTGACATATTTATTTGATCATGAGATGGATCCTACCATTATTCATTGTGATAACTAGAGCTGTGTGAATATATCTGAGAACCACGTGTTTCACGATAAATCGAAACACATTGAGATAAACTATCTCTATATCAGATACATGGTGCAAAGGAAAGCACTACACGTGCAATACCTTCCTACACATGAGCAGATTGCATATATCTTCACCAAACTTCTTTCCAAGACAAAGTTCAAGTACTTCGGTGAGAGACTTGACCTGGTGGAGAATGCCTTCCTAGCTGAGAGGGAGTGTTGATGATTAGAGCTCCGTGAGACATCCTCCATGACACGTTCTCCTCTGAGACTGAGTTGAGTCGACCTGTGAGAGAGCCCATGTGTTGGGTGTGCCCACGTGATGGATGTGTCATTCCTCTCTAGACTGAGATGAGATGATTTGTTCCCCTGTGAGGGGTGAGGATTCCCATGAGATGGGTGTGTCGTTCCTCTCTATATTGAGATGAAACAATGTGTATCCCTATGTGGGGTGAAGGTTCCCATGTGATAGGTGTGCATCAGACTCTGGATTGAGTTTTTATGGTGTATGGTCTCTTGCCTTGTGGACTCAGTTGAGTTAGGCTTGAGATGGTACTCCAGATGATTCTCGTGTGGACTCAGTGAGATAGATATCTATTGAGTAGGACATCCCTATGGTTGAGCATAGGTGGACGTGTCCCTAGTGGTTGACCACTAGTGGATGTGTGGATCCCTTTCTATATTGTCTAAGAGTAAGATTTACATGTAACACTAATTGTGATGTAAAGGGTATAGGTCGGCCCCACCATACGTAGAAGATAATTAATGTTTATTGTAATAATTAATTATTTTATGAGTTATTGAGATCGGCCTTGTTGTGCCAATTGACACCACCTTTGGTCTGACCAATCTAGTAAATAAAGGTGATTTCCCCATTGAGGAAAAAAACTAGTCACTTGTCATTTGGAAATTTTATCAAGTACAATTTTAGGGCTGAAGTGCGCACCTCGCTTGGGTGTAAGTTTCAAGGTAGTAGAGTACCCTCTTGTGTGCATTAGGGTTTCATGGTTGGAGGATATTCTCTTGAGAATATAGCAAAGGATTGTTGGGTTTTTCTCCCGTGTTGCGAAGGGTTTTCCCAGGATATTTCTTGTGTTATTGTGCATGATTATTCTTCTTGTGATCTTGGTTATTGCAACACTTGTAAATTGTGTAGCTGTGTTTGTTCATGGTTCAAGTAAATGATAAAATGAAATAAACTGCATGCTTGAGCCTAACATAGTGAAAATTCAACACAATTGATGAAAGAAGCACATACTTCTAGAGTTGCTGGGAATTTTGATGTGAAGAAGATTGTGGAAAATCTACAATGGTATTTTTATTGGCCGTAGATGTAGGAGCATGCACAAGCCAAGCAACCAGAAACTTGCCTTGTACATGCCCTTTCCAATACCAGCCAAGCCTCGGTAGAGCATATTCATGGACTTTGTTGGAGGATTTACTATCACTCATAGAGGTTGTGATTACTTGTTTGTTGTGGTGGATCGCTTCCGTAAAATGTATGTGCTCATCCCATGTAAGAAGACAATCTCTGGACTAGAGGCGGTCAAGATATTTTTCATCGATGTCTGGGTACACTTCGAATTTCCAGCCTCCATCATATCTAATCGAGACAACATGATTTTGGGCATATTTTGGACAACACTTTGGGAAATGATGGATAACAAATTGAAGTATTCCACAACATTCCATCCTTAGACCGATGGACAAACTGAGGTTGTTAATCGAACACTAGTACAATTATTGACAGGCAACAATAGAAAACATTTGAAGACTTGGGATGAGAAACTGGTATACATCCAACATTCTTACAATAGAGAACTCCATACTTCTTCCAATAGGTCTCCTTTCAAGACTTGTCTTGGCTATTTACCTCCTTCTCCATTTGACATTATGTATGGGAAGCAACAGGATGAAGAAGGGATATTGGGGGATGAACAAAAGGAAATCACATTCATGGAAAAAATCACGAAAATACATCTAATGGTTCAAGAGTAGCTTGAGAAGATCCAACAACTATATAAATCTAGACATGACAACCATAGGGAGGATCACAAAAATTATGTGTTGGAGACAAGGTCTTGCTATATCTCTGAAAGGAACGATTGGAGGGAATGACAAAGAAACTTAATTCTCTTAGCTATGGATCTTTCGATATCATTGAACAAAACACTTTCAGGTTAAGACTTCCTCCCTATATGTAGATCAACTCGGTGGTGAATGTGGAATATTTGAAATTATTTGAACCCTCCATGCCAGATCAAGAGGAGGAGGAACAACAGGCTCTTCCTATCGTTGAAGACTTCACACCACACCCTCTAGGAGCAGAGGATGGCAAGAGATGTGGCAGATTGGTCTCAAAGGACAAACTCCAAGGAAGGAAAAACGATATGAGAGGAATGAGTTGGAAATCATGTTCCCTTATCTATCCTTGGCATCTTTTGGGACCAAAAGCCTCCCAATGCGGAGGTGTGATCTAAATTGGTTCTGAACAAGAAACAATTGGCTAAGGCGTGAGATTTTACGAGACATGGGTAAGGTTCGAGGCTTTGGATAAAGAAGGGACCGATCTGTTGACATGAAGGGCCCTATACCATCATGACCGACATCCAAACCTGCTCTCAATCAAAACCTAAGGAAAACACATCAAATGTGAGGTTAAGGAAGTGGATGATTGTAAAAGAAAAAAAATATGTATTAAAAAGATAAAGTTTCATAGACCCTCTCTCTAAGCATAAAAGAAAAAAAGAAAAAAAAAATGAAAGGAGGAGAACCTAACTTGGAGAAGCTGAAGGGTTGGAGATGCTTGACCTTCCACCTATCCCCTCAACTAGGCATGTCTCCTATATGCTACTTCTTGGAGATGGAGAAAGAGTTCTTTGGCAAGAAAAGAAAGAGGTATGTTGTCGAGACTTACTCAGAAGCACCAAGCTGAACCAGAGAACATGTAATCATGCCCATTACTGAATAATAAAAACCTCACCGAAACCAATTGAATGTTGGTTTTCCCATTTAAATTTCCAGGGTAAATGTCTCACCAGTAATTTTTTCCCTATATGCTGAAAGAATGACTTATATGCTGAAAGAATGACTGAATGACAATGACTGGTTTAAATTCACATGCTTAATTTTATTTAAAATGGATGGTAATGCATTAATTGCTACTATGCATCTTGTTTATAATTGTTGTGGGTAAGGAGTAGTTTGTTGCACATTTCTTCTCTATGTGTGAGCCCTAGCTTTGGGAGAGACCCACGCATTTGTTCCTTGCTGCCCAAACGCTGCTTGTGAGCTCTAGCTTTGGAAGAGACCCCACGCATTTGTTTCTTGCTGCCCAAACGCTGCGTCTAAGCTCTAGCTTTGGGAGAGACTCCACGCATTTGTTTCTTGCAGCCAAACTCTGTGTGTGAACCCTAGCGTATGGGGAGACCCGGCGCTAGTATTTGTCTGCTGTCTTCATCTCTGAGCGTGAACCCTAGCGACAGGAGAGACTATACTATATTTCTCTTATGGAATAATGCGTACTGTTTTATCTGAACATACCTAATGCCATGTGTATTGACTGAACATTCTCATGCTCTCAACCTACTACCAGGGCGCTCCCGGGAATCTTCCTTTGCTGTCAGTACGTTTCTTTTGCTCCAATCTACACTTGTAACGGTTTACACAGTGTTCTGGGCGTCCCCAAAGAACGCTGGCATATATCCTTCAATGCCCACATCTTTCTCGACCCATTCACACGTTCAACCCTAGGTGAGCCAGGTAATAATGCTTTTGGTCGTACTGAACCCAACGGTCAGGTTTTGAGTGATTAGGTGACCCAGGTTTTGTAGGTGGCTCCGCCACCTGGACCATTCGAGTCTGGATTGGATCAGATACAGACAACAATAATTTTTTCATTGAGATCCATGTTGAGGAGTTGGTTGGGTTATAAGAATGATTTAATTTGATGTTATTTATAATGTGTAATAGAGGGGTAGGGTATGTATACTTTGGTAGATTTTATTAATCAAATTTATGGAAGGAGAAGATCTTTGATGTCTAGTTTGATTTTGAAATTAAAAATAGATTATTATTATTATTATATCAATATTGAAAATTAACTGTGTGTAAATTGTAATTAGCAATGAAGATAAGCTGTGAACTACCTTGTTTGATGTTGCATTTTGCTATTAGGGTTAAATTACCATAGATCATCGGCAAGGCAGCCATGGATAAGGCGAAGAAATGCAGTAGCAATGATAATGATAATAGTAAGAAGATTGTGAGATTGCAGACCTCAGATGGCGAAATAATGGAGGTGGAAGAGGCGGTGGCATCGATTTCGGGGCTCATAAACGCTCGGATAGTTGACGTCGGCACTGACACTACCATTCCTCTGCCGAACGTTTCCACGAGCATTCTACAAAAGGTTATCGAGTATTGCACATTCCATGCGCTTCACGATTGTGATTTTCATAGACAGATACCCGAGAAGGAGAAGGATGCGATGCGTAAGAGGCAGGAGGAGGAGAAGCAGGAAGTTATTAAGTGGGATGATGAGTTTGCGATGAAAATGAATATGGCCACTCTGTGCGAACTCATCGATGCAACTGACTATCTCATAATCCGCGAACTTCGGGATTTGGCAGCCAGATGTTGTGGCAAGAAGCTTATGGAGAAAACCAAGGAAGTATTGCACGATATCAATCTGTCTCTCTCAGACGTTTTAATCGGCAAAAATATTGATGATGGCACTGATCACTGATGAGGTTAATTGCCTCTGCATGCATGCACAAGAACATTGTGAAACATTTTAGCTGATTTCAATTTGTTGTCCACCAATCACTCTGCTTGCCTGGAATTTAATTTCTATCTGAATATGTTGTCTCGGCAGAACATTCCTTGCAAAATGCATTTCATGAGATAATTATGTCTCGAGCTTTTATGGTCATGGTATCTTGTATATATTTCTCTCTTTATGGAAGATAGGAATAAAGCTAAATACTTTGGACGCCAATATATATCGCTGTAAATTGTGCTCCTTGGTGGAGTTCCATGATTATACATATACATGTACTTTGTTTGACAAGAGATGGTCGGAAATACTATGGCGGTGGGTTCTGCCAAAAAAAAAGTGATTTCCCATTGTTTAAAAAAACATAGGTTATTATCTTTTTCATAAAAGATAAAACTATTAATAAAAATTTTAAAATTGTAAGGATTGTTTTTTAACAGGTTGTTATGGTGATGTGATTTTAATGCGTATGATTTTTTCTCTATGTTTTAAAAAATATTTAAAAAGAAAAAGAAAATTATTATTATTATTTTTAAATATATATATATATATATATATATATATATATATATATATATTTGACAAAAACAGTTAATGGATCTTTACTTAAATAGGCACTGACAAAGTCATTGGAGCTGTTACAATTGGTTCGATTTCATGAGGCTCTAACCGACCTTTATGATTACAATAACCTAACACTTGTAAACCAAATAAAGATTTAAACTCGTTGTATGTGGTGGCTTCTATACAAAATGTCAACTTCATAGAGTTATTTGAAGAAGACTTGCTTGGCTGCATCTTTACGGGCCAAAATTCCTTGGAACCTCCTTCTGGGGAATATCGTGCTCGATTTGCTAGTCCAGGGTCAATTTTTCCAATTGGGTCTCTAGCTTGAGGACTCGAGTTTCAAACTCCTCCTTTGGCTCTTTGTGTTCATGCCGAACTTGGTCCACTGCTTTAGTAAAGACGTTTTTGGTCTTTGTGGTGTCTACATCTAGCATGGCGAGCCTTCGACTTGCCTCAACATCGAAACTCTGAAGGATGTTGTTTTGATTTTGCACAATATTTTTAATCCTCTTCATTTCCTCCTCCATAGTCTTGAGCCTTTCCTCCATTGTCGTCTTGCTCCTTGAGCTAGACGCCATGCGTGATTTCCTTTATTTGTCGAGCTTCCTCTTCTTGAGAGATTTCCCCTTACTTTCATTATTTGGCCTATGCTTTTAACTGCGATCTTGGTACCTGCCCTGTCAGGTTCGGTTGTCTCTTGAGCATTCTAAAGGATCATGTCGATCAGATCAACCTTACACTGGTCATGAAGCTTGTGACGAATCTTTGTCCTTCTCTGAGACTTCATCGCCCATTTGATTTCCTCTCCCCTTGTTCCTGCTTCCTATCTTGTCTCTGTGTGTCCTGTCTCTAGGCTTGTATGTCTTCCCTTCAATCGACGTCGCCCTTTCTTCTTTTCTTTTCCATCGGTCATTCTTGCAAATTCAATTTCCTTGTTCACCATCAGTAACCCCCCCTTGCCTACCTGGGCCTTACGGGATTGCCAAATATGATGTGATTCCATTGATTTAGAGTTCCCCTATGCTCAAGATGGTGCCTCTATTTGCTTCTTCGTCTGTTTGTTCATTCAAATTTCGAAGAACGTGGAACAATTGAAAGGTTCTCACATTTTCAAAAGAAGGTGAATTTTCTCCAGGATATGATGGAGCTTTTTTTTTTTTACCGGATTATGAATAATTAGCACTTGGATTATAAGTCTGGAGTCCCCTATTATCACTAAATCTTTGACTTTCTTACTGATAGCCTGGTTCAACCCTTGCCAGAGAGATAGATATTTTGCTCAGTTGTTGGTATCTACTCCTAACCCCCAAGCATAAGATAGTTCTAGCTTTCCGTCTTGGTCCAAGAGGACCCCTCCTCCTCCTGTCGCCTCGGGGTTTCCTTTGGGAGCCCCGTCAAAGAAGAGTAGATGCTTACTCCTTTGGCTCTTCCACTCCCTGAATTCCTCCTCCTTCAACCAAATTTCCCATTTTTCATGTTTTGTTTCGATGCCTTTTTCTATGGTTGTTCCTTGAGATTGAAACTTTTGATCCACTACTCCTCTTCCGCTTCTAGGCCTTTCAAATTCTTTACTTTGCTGAAGTAGGGGGCACTTTCAAAAAAGAGGGCCTTTATCTTAATTTCCACTTGTGCAGGATTGCAAGTGATCTCCCTGAAAAGCCTGTTGTTTCTCTCCAACCAAATTTTCCAGAGAATGAATTTTGTTAGAGTTCTCCAGAGGGTGTTGGGCTGGGATTTTTTGTTGAACTGGAATGGAAAAAGAGAGCTCCATTTCCAAAGCAAAGCATTGGTCTCTTGGGGTAGAGAGAATGTTCCCAACTTCGTACCCAAGGCCAAATTCCACACCTCTTTAGAAAATGGGCATTGCAGCAGCAAGTGGTATGATGTTTCCTCCTCTTGAATCCAGAGGGGACATCTGGAAGGGCCTTCCCACCCTCTCCTTCTCATATTTTCTCCACTTAATATGCTTCTATGATCCAGGGTCCAGAAAAACATGTATGTCTTCGGAATGGACTTGGAAGTCTAAATGGCTTTCCAAATTGTAGGGTCTAGGTGGACATGAGGAATTGTTGTGAAGATTTTATACCCTGCTACTGTTGTATAGGTTCCAGAATGTGAACCCCATTCCCTCTTGTCCTTTTTCCTTGCTTTTATCCGGGATTTCCCTTGTAGGGAGTCCATCAAAGTGTTCCATTCCTCATCAAGCTCTTGGGGTATGCTGTTGACTTCCCACCTAATCCATGTTTTGTCCTCATCGTCACTCCATATTGAGATGTCCCAAAGATTGACTAGGTCTTGGGACCACATCCAGGCTTTTAGCTGAGTTGTTCCTTCAATCTAGCTTAAAGGTGGATCTCCCAACACTAAGTCATCCCATATGTTAATATTCTTTCCATTCCCTGGTATCCAGGTGAGGTTGGGCTTGAAGAGTCTCATTGGTTTTAGACATAGGGTAAAAATTGGAGACCCTTTTACCATGTTTGTAGGCCAATCAAGGCATTTTGTTCTCTGGCTATGGAGATACTTCTTCCACATTTCTTTTTTTCTCCAAGTGGGCTCCCCCGAGACAAGATTCCAGAGAAGTTTGGCTCCGAGAGAAAGATTTTGAAAGTTAACGTCTCTGAGATGGAGACCACCTTCTGAGATTGGCTTGGTGACTTTCCCCAAGATTATAAGATGCAACTTCCTCTCATTTTTCTTTCCTCCCTCCCACAGGAATCGTCTAAAAAGAGCATCGATTTTTTGAATCATGGAGGTTGGGGATAGCAATAACGAAGTTTGATAGATCAGAATGCTTGCTAAAACCACCTTTATGAGAACAAATTTACCTGCAATGTCTAACCACTTTGCTCCCCAAGAGTTAATTCTTCCCTTTAACTTGTCTATAAGAGGGAGCCACTAAGAAGCCTTTGGTTTGGTCCTGAAAATTGACACTCCTAGATATTTAAAGAAATCCTAGTTGGTGAAGCCTTCCATCCTAGAACTCTTGAAATCTCCAAGATTTCCCTTGGGGAGGTGTTCCACCCATAGATATTTCTTTTGGGCAATATTATTTCGCTTCCTGAGATCTCATTATAAATGTCCAGCTTTGTTTTAAATTTTCTAGTTGTTTGCACACTTGCTCCTCCTAGCAGTAGAGTATCTTCCACGAATTGGGCATGGTTAATGTATTTTACCCCCGGGGCTATTCTCAAGCCCAAGAGATTATTATGTTGATGGCCATAATCTAGTTGAAATCTTAGCACGAAGGCTTGTATAGCATAGAGAAGTGGGGAAAGGGGGCAACCTTGTCTGAGGCCCCTGGAAGCTTGAAATAACTTTGTTGCTCGACCACTTACTAGAGGGGAAATCTAGCGGGATCCAATGCAATATTTTATCCAACTGATAAAGGCTGGAGCAAAACCGAAGTTTTCCATGAATTTAAATTGAAAATTATGCCTAACTCTATCAAAAGCATTTGCAAGGTCAAGCTTTATAATCATACCTTTGTCTTTTCTTTGATTGCTTGAGTGCAACGCTTCTTGAACCAGAGTGATGTTATCCACTATTTGCCTTCCTTTGATGCACCCGCCTTGATTTTCTAGAATGATGGTAGGGAGGATGTTTTTTAGTCTATTGGCTATTATTTTTGTGATTAATTTGTATCCTGTGTTCCATAGAGAGATTGGTCGAAATCTTCCAAAACTTATTGCTCCCTTTTCTTTTGGAATGAGGGCTAGGAAGGAAGAGTTTGTTCTCCCTTCTATTTTTCTGCATCTCTGATATTACAGAACCATTTTTAGTAGATTTTATTTTATTATTTCCCAGTAATTTTGGTAGAATCTGGTCGTGAATCCATCTAGGTCGAGAGATTTATCTGGGTTCATCTGATCCAGGGCCTCTTTGATTTCTTGCAGCTTAACTTGTGCTAAAATCTTTACATTGGTTTCTTATTGGATAGAGGCTAGAACTAAGGAGATAGGATAGGTATTTGAATCAGAAGGGGTCGATTGAGTCTCCGTGTAGAGACCTTTGAAAGTTTCGAAAGCTACATTTTGTATACATTCAAAATCTGTTATAACCTGATCCTGAACATGGATTTCTTTGACCGCCTTGAATTGTTTTCTTGCTTCTACTTGCTTATGGAAGTAGTTGGTGTTTTTGTCTCCGGCTTCTAACCATAGGTTTCTTGATTTTTGCTGCCAATACCCTTCCTCCTCTCTGCAGGATTGGTGCATTTTCCTTTGAATATGATCCTCTTTGGCAAGAATTTCTTGAGTTATCTCATTCCCTTCCATCTCTAGTTGGTGATCTTTAAGATTTTTTTGTTCTTCCTACCTTTTGACAGTTGGGATCTTTTGGGTTTTAGCCCAGTCTTTTAGAACTTTTTTGAGCTTCCTAATATTTTCTTCGCAGAAAAAAAAGGGGGATCCATAGACCTTCTCATTCCAGAATTTGGCAACAAGGTCATGTCATGGAAACCCTCATAATGAAGTCAAGCAGGACTGAATCTGAATGGAATAGGTCCTAGATTTTTGTCCTGCGAGAGCTCTAACAGTATTGGTTTATGATCAGATACATTGTGCGGAAGGATTTAGATGAGAAAATTTGATCCAGGAGAAGGAAGGAGCTTTGAACTAAAAACCTATCTAGTCTGGCGGCAATATGACCTGGCCCCACTCTCTTGTTTGTCCAAGTGAACTTTCCTCCGGAGGGTTTGATATCCTCCAAATCCCAATCTAACATAATATCCTCTACCCATTCCCTAGCAGGGTCTCTCACAATGGACCCACCTTTTTTCTCTTCCACGGAAAGGGTTACATTAAGATCCCCCCCAATAATAATATTTTCCAGCTCGTTTGAGTTTAGGAAATCTTTAATCAAATCCCAATAGTTTCTTTTTTTCGAAAATAAGATAGGGAAATAAAGTTTGAAAAGACTTACCAGTCGACCGGTCTCTTTGTGTAACAGGCTGGTGAAAACCCAATGCATGCATGCTTTAGAAGAGATTAGATCATCTTTTGAGGTGTCCCAGAAGGTTCCTAGACCTCCTGAGGCCCCTCTTGCGCTAACTGCTATTCCCTGGCCTTTTTTCCAAAAGGATTTTCTTGCTTGGAGGAATTCTTGTTCCTCCATATTTGTCTCCTGGATTAAAAGGATATCGAAATTTGAAATTTTGATTAAGTCTTTGAGAGCTTATTCTTTTATTCTTCTACCAAAACCCCTACAATTCACGGAGGCTAGTTTCATGATTTACTTGCGGGGGGGGGGKGTTGTCTCCTTTATGAGCCTTAGCATACTTTCTTGTCATTCTTACATTAATCAATTGTTTGATCATTTGTTGCGATCCATTGAGGACATCTTTGTAGGTTTCCTTTTCCCTTTCTTTTTTTTTGGATTTCCTTCCTCTGCCTAATTTTTTGGGTGTGACAATGGAACCACTTGCATCCGTAGAATCACTATCTGTAGACACCTTTCCGGGTTTCGTGTCTGGATTTTCTTCTTGTTCTTATGCGGCCTTCCCCTATCGTTCTTTCATTTCATGCCCTGATTGATCCGTTTGGTGCTCTTGTATTCCGAGGGTAGTCTTTTCTTGCGTTTTTGTTTTAGTGGGAGGGGCCTCCTTTGATTTCTCTCCTGGATCTTTCTATGTTTGTTCCTTCTCTCCTAACACAACGAAACTGTTTCCTGATGAGGGTGCCATTGCCTAAACTTCTGGCGCCTTGGGAGAAACCACGGTTGCCTTTGCATTTCATTTTTCTTTAGATTTGGTCAATGTTTTCCCCTTTTTGGCCTGTTGCCAACCTTCCCCTTCTTCTTTCTCCTGATTAGGTTTTTTTGGACAGTTTCTCTAAAAGTGGCAATATTCATGGCATACCCTACATTTGAACGAAAGTTATTCGTAGTCAAGTTTCTGGAAGTGTTGCCAATATCCAACCTTTAGTTCGACTGCCTCTGGGAGGCCTACCTCTAGGTCTACTTCGATGCATATGCGTGCACAAGAGTACTGATCTTTGGAATCAACTCTATCGATATACTTCCCAAGCCTGTTTCCGATTGTTTGGAGTGAGATAGGGTTCCAACAATGGATCAGGAGGTTGGGTAGTCGTACCCAAACCAAAACTTCCTTGGGAACTTCCACCGCAGGATCAAAGTATGGTGTCCATCTATTTAGATATATCCCTTGTGTTCCCATAAAATACGGGCCATTCCTGAATATTAGATCCCTGTTGTCCTTTGAGATGAATTCGAAGATGTAGAACCCTCTTCCCACTGC
>JZKD02S1737790.1:379018-405993 GCA_000966675.3 Picea glauca | reverse complement strand
TTTATTTTTATATGTTTATATAAACATTATATATAAACATATATAATGTTTATATGTTTATTTTTCTGTTTTTTCAAATCAATAGAATTTTATTCTATTCAAATATTTGAGAAATCAGTATAGTAGCTTACAACCCTATCAGGTGAAAATGAATAGGTGGAGGATGAAAATCCAAGGAAGTTTATGATGACCTCTCTACTAGTGAATATCTAAGGTTTTTAAAAATATATATATGGTTTTAACTTTGAGTAATTTAAGAACTTTTATACTAATTTTAAAAATGAGAATAATACATGTTTAGCAATATGTTTGTATAAAAATTTGAATCTCTAAATTTTTTGTATAGTTTTTATTTTTAAATGAGTGATTTTTAAAATAAAATATTTTGGTAAATAATTTACAAGAAAAAGAATATTATTTAATTTTTTTTTTAAATATAATTTTTTTTTTTTTACGAAAATGGTTAATGGATCTTTATTTAAATAGGCAGTGACAAAGTTACTGGAGCTATTACAACTGGTTCGATTTCATCAGGCTCTAACTGACCTTTCTGATTACAATAACCTAACACTTGTAAACCAAATAAATCTTTAAACTCGTTGTATGTGGTGGCTTCTATACAAAATGTCGACTTCACAGAGTTATTTGAAGAAGTCTTACTTGGCTGCATCTTTATGGGCCAAAATTCCTTGGAACCTCCTTCTGGGGTAGACCGTGCTCGATTTGCCAGTCTGGGGTCTATTTTGCCAATTGGGTCTCTAACTTGAGGACTCGGGTTTCAAATTCCTCCTTTAGGTCTTTGTGTTCATGTCGAACCTGGTCCATTGCTTTAGTAAAGATGTTTTTGGTCTTTGTGATGTCTGCATCTAGCATGGCGAGCCTTCAACCTACCTCAGCATCGAAACTATGAAGGATGTTGTTTTGATTTTGCACAATATTTTTAATCCTCTTCATTTCCTCCTCCATAGTCTTGAGCCTTTCCTCCATCGTCAGCTTGCTCCTTGAGCTAGACGCCATGCGTGCTTTTCTTTGCTTGCCGAGATTCCTCTGCTTGAGAGCTTTCCCCTTACTTTCACTACTTGGCCTATGCTTTTAACCGTGATCTTGGTACCTGCCCTGTCAGGCCTGGTTGTCTCCTGAGCATTCTGAAGGATCAAGCTGATCAAATTGACCTTGCACTAGTCGTGAAGCTCATGACGAATATTTGTCCTTCTCTGAGCCTTCATTGCCCATTTGATTTCCTCTCCCCTCGTTCCTGCTATATGTCTTGTCTCTTTGTGTCCTGTCTCTGGGCTTGTATGTCTTCCCTTCAATCGGCGTCTCCCTTTCTTCTTTTCTTTTCCATCGATCGTTCTTGCAAACTCAAGTTCCTTGTTGACCATCAATAACCCCCCCTTGCCTACTCGGGCCTTACGGGATTGCCAAATATGATGTGATTCCATTGATTTGGAGTTCCCCTATGCTCAAGATAGCGACTCTATTTTCTTCTTCGTCTACTTGTTCATTCAAATTTCGAAGAACGTGGAACAATTGAAAGGTTCTCAACCTTTTCAAAAGAAGGTGAATTTTTTCCACAATATGCTGGAGGTTTGTTTGCTTGACCGGATTATGAAGAATCAACACTTGCATTATAAGTCTAGAGTCCCCTATTATCACTAAATCTTTGACTTTCTTACTGATATCCTGGTTCAACCCTTGCCAGAGAGTGAGAGATTCTGCTCGGTTGTTGGTATCTACTCCTAACCCCCAAGCATAAGATAGTTCTAGCTTTTCGTCTAGGTCCAAGAGGACCCCTCCTCCTCCTGTCGCCTTGGGTTTTCCTTTGGAAGGCTCGTCAAAGAACATTAGATGATTACTCCTTTGGCTCTTCCACTCCATGAATTCCTCCTCCTTCAACCAGATTTCCCATTTTTCATGTCTTGTTTCGATGCCTGTTTTCTGTGGTTGTTCCTTGAGATTGAAACTTTTGATCCGTTGCTCCTCTTCCGCTTCTAGGCCTATCAAATTCTTTACTTTGCTGAAGTAGGGGGCACTTTCACCAAAGAGGGCCTTTATCTTAATTTCCACTTGTGCAGGATTGCAAGTGATCTCCCTGAAAAGCCTATTGTTTCGCTCCAACCAAATTTTTCATAGAATGAATTTTGGTAGAGTTCTCCAGAGGGTGTTGAGCTGGGATTTTTTCTTGACCTGTAATGGACAAAGAGAGCTCCAGTTATGAAGCAAAGCATTGGTCTCTTGGGGTAGAGCGAATGTTCCCGACTTCATACCCAGGGCCAAATTCCACACCTCTTTAGCAAATGGGAATTGCAACAGGAAGTGGTCTGATGTTTCCTCCTCTTGAATGCATAGGGGACATCTGGAAGGGCCTTCCCACCCTCTCCTTCTCAGATTTTATCCAGTTAATATGATTCTATGAGCTAGGGTCCAGACAAACATGTCTATCTTCGGAATGGACTCAGAAGTCCAAATGGCTTTCCAAATTGTAGGGTCTGGGGGGACATGAGGAACTGTTGTGAAGATTTTATACCCTGTTGTTGTTGTATAGGTTCCAGAATCTGAACCCCATCCCCTCTTGTCCCTTTTCCTTGCTTTTATCATGGATTTCCCTTGCAGGGAGTCCATCAAAGTGTTCCATTCCGCATCAAGCTCTTGGGGTCTGTTGTTGAATTCCCACCTGATCAAGGTTTTGTCCTCATCGTCACTCCAAATCGAGATGTCCCAAAGATTGACTAGGTCTTGGGACCGCATCCAGGATTTTAGCTGAGCTGTTCCTTCAATCGAGCTTAAAGGTGGATCTCCCAACACTAAGTCATCCCATATGTTAATATTATTTCCATTCCTTGGTATCCAGGTGAGGTTGGGCTTGAAGAGTCTCATTGATTTTAGACACAGGGTGAAAATTGGAGACCCTTTTACCGTGTTTGCAGGCCAATCAAGGAATTTTTTTCTCTGGCCATGGAAGTACTTCTTCCAGATTGATTTTTTTCTCCAAGTGGGCTTCCCCGAGACAAGATTCCAGAGAAGCTTGGCTTCGAGACCAAGATTTTGAAAGTTAATGTCTCTGAGATGGAGACCGCCTTATGAGATTGGCTTGGTGACTTTCCCCCAGATTATAGGATGCAACTTCTTCCCATTTTTCTTTCCTCCCTCCCACAGGAATCGTCTAAAAAGAGCATCGATTTTCTGAATCAAGGAGGTTGGGGCTAGTAGCAACAAGATTTGATAGATCAGAATGCTTGCTAAAACTTCCTTTATGAGAACAACTTTACCTACAAGGTTTAACCACTTTGCTCCCCAAGAGTTAATTCTTCCCTTTAACTTGTCTATAAGAGCGATCCGTTGAGAAGCCTTTGGTTTGGTCCTGAAAATTGGCACTCCCAGATATTTAAAGAAATCCCAGTTGGTGAAGCCTTCCATCCCCAAGACTCTTGAAATCTCCAACATTTCCCTTGGAGAGGTGTTCCACCCATATATCTTTCTTTTGAGAAAGCTTATTTCGCTTCCTGAGATCTCATTATAGATGTCCATCTCTGTTTTAAATTTTCTAGTTGTCCGCACACTTGCTCGTCCTAGTAGTAGAGTATCATCTGTTGTCTGTTGTCTTCATCTTTGAGCATGAACCCTAGCGACTGGAGAGACTATACTATATTTCTCTTATGGAATAATGCGTACTCTTTTATCTGAACATATCTAATGCCTTGCGTATTGATTGAACATTCTCATGCTCTCAACCTACTACCAGGGCGCTCCCGGGAATATTCCTTTGCTGTCAGTACATTTCTTTTGATACAAACTGTGTAACGGTTTACACAGTGTTCTGGGTGTCCCCAAAGAACGCTTGAATATAACCTTTAATGCCCGTATTTTTCTCAACCCATTCAGGCGTTCTACCCTAGGTGAGCCAAGTAATAATTCTTTTGGTCGTACTGAACCCAACGATCGGGTTTTGAGTGACTAGGCGACCCAGGTGTTGTAGGTGGCTCCGCCATCTGGACCTTTCAAGTCTGGATTGGATCAGATACAGAAGACAATCGTTTCATTGGGATCCGCGTTGAGGAGCTGGTTGGGTTATAAGACTGGTTTAACGGGATGTTAGACTTTTGGGTGATTAGAATGGTAACATGTGTAATAGAGGGATAGGGTATGTATACCTTCTTAGATTTTACCAGTTAAATCTCTAAACTGAAAAAATATTATACACCAATTTGATGTCTAACTTAACTGTGACATTAAAAATAGATTATTATTATTATTATTATTATTATAATATCAATAAAGTTCTATTCACTGGTTTGAAAATTCGCTACAAATAATATAATGAAAATTCGCTACAAATAATATAATTATACTTGTGTGTACATTGCAATTCGCAATGAAGATAAGATGTGAACTACCTTGTTTGATGTTGCATTTTTCTATTAAGGTTAAATTACCATAGATCATCAGCAAGGAAGCCATGGCTAAGGCGAAGGAATGCAGTAGCAATGATAATAGTAAGAAGATTGTGAGATTGCAGACCTTGGATGGCGAAATAATGGAGGTGGAAGAGGCGGTGGCATAGATTTCGGGTCTCATAAACGCTTTGATAGTTGACGTCGGCGCTGACACTACCATTCCTTTGCCGAACGTTTCCATGAGCATTCTACAAAAGGTTATCGAGTATTGCACATTCCATGCGCTTCACGAATGTGATTTTCATAAACAGATACCCGAGAACGAGAAGGAGAAGGATGTGGATGCGATGCGTAGGAGGCAGGAGGAGAAGAAGCAGGAAGTTATTAAGTGGGATGATGAGTTTACGATGAAAATGAATATGGCCACTCTGCGAGAACTCATCGATGCAACTGATTATCTCATAATCCACGAACTTCGGGATTTGGCAGCCAGATGTTGTGGCAAGAAGCTTATGGAGAAAACCAAGGAAGTATTGTACGATATGAATCTGTCTCTCTCCGACGTTTTAATTGGTAAAAATATTGATGATGGCATTGATCACTGATGAGGTTAATTGCCTCTACATGCATGCACGAGAACATTATGAAACATTTTAGCTGATTTCAATTTGTTGTCCACCAATCACTCTGCTTTCCTGGAATTTAATTTCTATCTGAATATGTTGTCTCGGCAGAACATTGCAAAATGCACTTCATGAGATAATTATCTCTCGAGATTTTATGTTCATGGTATCTTGTATATATTTATCTCATTATGGAAGATAGGAATAAAGCTAAATACTTTGGACGCCAATATATATCGTTGTAAATTGTGCTCCTTGGTGGAGTTCCATGATTATAGATATACATGTACTTTGACAAGAGATGGTCGGAAATACTATGGTGGTGGGTTCTGCCAAACAAAAAACAAGTGATTTCCCATTGTTTAAAAAATAATAGGTTATCATCTTTTTCATAAAAGATAAAACTATTTTGAAAATTTTTACAATTTTAAGGATTGTTTTCACTTGTATGATTTTTTTTCTCTGTCTTAAAAAATATTTAAAAAATAAAATAAAATTTGAATATATTGATTGATATGTTCAGTCAATACACATGGCATTAGATATGTTCAGATAAAAGAGTACACATTATTCCATAAGATAAATATAGTATAGTCTTTCCAGTCACTAGGGTTCACGCTCAAAGATGAAGACAACAGACAAGTCATCTCCCTAAAAATCCTGTTGTTTCGCTCCAACCAAATTTTCCAGAGAATGAATTTTGGTAGAGTTCTCCAGAGGGTGTTGATCTGGGCTTCTTTTTTGACCTAGAATGGACAAAGAGAGATCCAATTCCAAAACAAAGCATTGGTCTCTTGGGGTAGAGTGAATGTTCCTGGCTTCAGACCCAGGGCCAAATTCCACACCTCTTTAGCAAATGGGCATTGCAGCAGCAACTGGTCTAATGTTTCCTCCTATTGAATGCAGAGGAGACATTTCGAAGGGCCTTCCCACCCTCTCCTCAGATTTTCTCTAGTTAATATGCTTCTATGAGCCATGGTCCAGACAAACATGTTTATCTTCAGAATGGACTTGGAAGTCCAAATGACTTTCCAAATTGTAGGGTATGGCAGGACATGAGGAACTGATGTGAAGATTTTATACCTTGCTGTTGTTGTATAGGTTCCAGAATGTGAACTCCATCCCCTCTTGTCCTTTTTCCTTTTTTTTATCAGGGATT
The DNA here is from genome assembly GCA_000966675.3 of Picea glauca. Taxonomy (NCBI): domain Eukaryota; kingdom Viridiplantae; phylum Streptophyta; class Pinopsida; order Pinales; family Pinaceae; genus Picea; species Picea glauca. Next base: position 399,817 of record JZKD02S1737790.1, on the reverse strand, counting down.
TCCATTGCAAGGATTCCATAAAAGTGTTCCATTCCCCATCAAGTTCTTGGGGTCTGTTGTTGACTTCCCACCTGATCCAGGTTTTTTCCTCCTCGTCACTCCAAATCAAGATGTCCCAAAGATTAACTAGGTCTTGGGACCACATCCAGGATTTTAGCTGAGTTGTTCATTCAATCAAGTTTAAAGGTGGATCTCCCAACACTGAGTCATCCCATATGTTAATATTCTTTCCATTCCTTGGTATCCATGTGAGGTTGGGCTTGAAGAGTCTCACTGCTTTTAGACACAGGGTGAAAATTGGAGACCGTTTTACCGTGTTTGCAGGCCGATCAAGGCATTTTGTTCTCTGGCCATGGAAGTACTTCTTCTGGATTTTTTTTTTTCCCCAAGTGGGCTTCCCCAAGACAAGATTCCAGAGAAGCTTAGCTCTGAGAGCAAGATTTTGAAAGTTAATGTCTCTAAGATGGAGACTTCCTTCTAAGATTGGCTCGGTGACTTTCCCCCAGCTTATAAGATGCAACTTCCTCCTGTTTTCTTTACTCCCTCCCACGGGAACCGTCTAAAAAGAGCATCAATTTTATGAATCATGGAGGTTGGGGATAACAACAACGAGCTTTGATAGATTGGAATTCTTGCTAAAACTACCTTTATGAGAACAACTTTACCTACAAGGTTTAACCTTTTTTATCCCTAAGAGTTAATTCTTCCCTTTAACTCGTCTATAAGAGGGAGCCACTAAGAAGCCTTTGGTTTGGTCTTGAAAATTGGCACTCCTAGATATTTAAAGAAATCTCAGTTGGTGAAGCCTTCCATCCCCGGGACTCTTGAAATATCCAACATTTCCCTTGGAGAGGTGTTCCACCAATAGATCTTACTTTTGGGCAAGCTTATTTCACTTCCTGAGATCTCATTATAAATGTCCATCTTTGTTTTAAATTTTCTAGATGTCTACACACTTGCTCCTCCCAGCAGTAGAGTATCATCCGCAAATTGGATGTGGTTAATGTCTTTTACCCCCGAGGCTATTCTCAGGCCCAGGAGATTGTTATGATGATGGCCATAATCTAGTTGAAATCTTAGAACAGAGGCTTGTATCGCATAGAGAAGCGGGGAAATGGGGAAACCTTGCCTGAGGCCCCTGGAATCTTGAAAGAACTTTGTTTCTCGGACATTTACTAGAGGGTAAATACAGGGGGATCCAATGCAATATTTTATCCAATTGATAAAGGCTGGAGCAAAACCGAAGTTTTCCAAGACTTTAAACAGAAAATTATGCCTAACTCTGTCAAAAGCATTTGCAAGGTCAAGATTTATAATCATACCTTTGTCTTTTTTTTTATTGTTTGAGTGGAGCGCTTCCTAAACCAGAGTGATGTTATCCACTATTTGCCTTCCTTTGATGAACCCGCCTTGATTTTTTGGAATGATGGTAGGGAGGATTTTTTTTAGTTTGTTGGCTATTATTTTTGTGATTAACTTGTATTCCGTGTTCCAAAGAGAGATTGGCCGGAATCTTCCAAAACTTATTGCTCCCTTTTCTTTTGGAATGAAGGATAGGAAGGAAGAGTTTGTTCCCCCTCCTATTTTGTTGCATCTTTGATATTTCATAACCATTTTTAGTAGATCTTATTTTATTATTTACCAACAATTTTGGTAGAATCTGGTCATGAATCCATCTGGGCTCGGAGCTTTATCTGGGTTCATCTGATCCAGGGCCTCTTTTATTTCTTGCAACTTAACTTGCACTAAAATCTTTACATTGGTTTCTTCTTGGATAGAGGATGGAAGTAAGGAGATAAGATAGGTTTTTGAATCAGGAGGGGCCGTTTGAGTCTCCCTGTAGATACCTTTGAAGGTTTCGAAAGATGAATTTTTTATACCTTCAAAATATGTTATAACATGATCCTGAACATGGATTTCTTTGATCGCTTTGAATTGTTTTATTGCTTATGCTTGCTTGTGGAAGTAGTTGGTGGTTTTGTCTTCAACTTATAACTAGAGGTTTCTTGATTTCTGCTGCCAATACCCTTCCTCCTCTCTGTAGGCTTGGTGCATTTTCCTTTGAAGATGATCCTCTTTGGCGAGGATTTCTTGAGTTACCTCATTCTTCCATCTCTAGTTGGTGATGTTCAAGATTTTTTTGTGCTTCCTGCCTTTTGACAGTTGGAATCTTTTGGGTTTTAGCCCAGTCTTTTAGCACTTTTTTGAGATTCCAAATATTTTCTTCCCAGACGAAAAAGGGGGATCCACAAACCTTCTCATTCCATAATTTGGCAACAAGGTCATGGAAACCCTCGTAATGAAGCCAGGCATGACTGAATTTGAATGGAATAGGTCCTAGATTTCTGTCCTGTGAGAGCTCTAATAGTATTCGTTTATGATAGGATACACTGTGCGAAAGGATTTTAGATGAGAAAATTAGACCCAGGAGCAAAAAGGAGATTTGAACTAAAAACCTATCTAGCCTGGCAGCAATATGACCTGGCCCCACTCTCTTGTTTTTCCAGGTGAAGTTTCCTCTAGATGGTTTGATATCCTCCAAATCCCAATCTAACATAATATCCTCTACCCATTCCATAGCAGGGTCTCTCACAATGGAACCACCTTTTTTCTCTTCCACGATAAGGGTTACATTAATATCCCCCCCAATTATAATATTTTCCAACTCGTTTGCGTTTAGGAAATCTTTAATCAAATCCCAACGATTTCTTTTTTCCGAAAATAAGACAGGGACATAAAGGTTGAAAAGACTTACTAGTCGACCCATCTCTTTGTGTAACGGGATGGTGAAAACCCAATGCATGCATGCTTCAAAAGAGATTAGATCATATTTCGAGGTGTCCCAAAAGTTTCCCAGACCTCCTGAGGCCCCTCTTGTGCTAACTGTTATTCCCTGACCTTTTTTCCAAAAAGATTTACTTGCTTGGAGGAAGTCTTGTTCCTCCATCTTTGTCTCATGGATTAAAAGGATCTCGGGATTTGACATTCTGATTAAGTCTTTGAGATCTTCTTCCTTTATTCTTCTACCAAAACCCCTACAATTCCAGGAGGCTAGTTTCATGATTTACTTGCGGGGGGTGTTGGATCCTTTATGAGCCTTAGCATTCTTTCTTGTCATTCTTACATTAATCAATTGCTTGATTGTTTGTTGTGAGACATTGAGGACATGCTTGTAGGTTTATTTTTCCCTTTCTTCTTTTTTGGATTTCCTTCCTCTGCTTGCTCTTTTGGGTGTGACAATGGAACCACTTGCATCCGTAGAGTCACTATCTGTAGACACCTCTCCCAGTTCTACGTCTGGATTTTCTTCTTGTTCTTTTGCGGCCTTCCCCTGTCCTTCTTTCATTTCATGCCCTGATTGATCTGTTTGGTGCTCTTGTATTCTGAGGGTATTCTTTTCTTGCATTTTTGTTTCAGTGGGAGGGCCCCCCTTTGATTTCTCTCCCAGATCTTTTTTTGTTTGTTTCTTCTCTCCTAACACATCGAAACTATTTCTTGATGAGGGTGCCACTGTCTGAACTTCCGTCTCCTTGGGAAAAACTACGGTTGCCTTTGCATTTCGTTTTTATTTAGGTTTGGTCTATGTTTTCCCCTTTTTTTCCTATTGCCAACCTTCCCCTTCTTCTTTCTCCTGATTAGATTTTTTTGGACATTTTCTCTTAAAGTGGCCATATTCATGGCGTCCCCTACATTTGAACAGAAGCTGTTCATAGTCAAGTTTCTGGAAGTGTTTCCAATCTCCAACCTTTAGCTTGATTGCCTATGGGAGACCTACTTCTAGGTCTACTTCCACACAGATGCATGCACATGAGTACTGATCTTTGGAATCGACTTTGTCGACATACTGCCCAAGACCGTTTCCAATTGTTTGGAGTGACATAGAGTTCCAACAATGGATCAGGAGGTTGGGTAGTCATACCCAGACCAAAACTTTCTTGGGAACTTCCACTGAAGGATCAAAGTGTGGTGTCCATCTATTTAGATACAACCCTTGTGTTCCCATAAAATATGGTCCATTCCTGAAGATTAGATCCATGTCATCCTTTGAGATGAATTCGAAGATGTAGAACCCTCTTCCCACCGCATAACATGTGATGTTGTTTTGGATCAACGGTCTCTAGTTCCTTTCGATCCAGTTATCGGTAGTTCTGGCTAATGGCCATAATCCTCATGAACTGACCCACCAAACCATGATCGGACAGAGAGACGACAAATCTCATAGGATGTTCCGAAGGCATCTCGATTTCTGGGATCGAGTCGAGTTTCTTAATGAAGCTAGGCAGTGCTGAGGGAGTAAGTTTCTTACTTTGGGCGACACGGAGTCTTCGGTTGAAGGAGGAGGAAGAGGGGGCGGATCCCCTCCTCCTGAGAATGCCATCGTGACTACTGGTCTTGGCCATCAGAGAAAAAAAAGATAACAGGAGAACCAAGTAACATTCGATTAAATACAAATTTAATTCCACAATAAATTTTAATTCCTAAAATCTTCCTTTTAAAAATCCTCATTTATAAAATTATACATAAAAACATTAAACTCTTCAACATAATATTTGGAAAACTATATATATATATATAATTTGAGTAATGAAAAAGTAAATTGTAATATTGTTTATACATTGGATGCAATTTAAAAAAATCAATACTACTCTTATTGTTTCTTATTCAAATAAATTCATTTCATCTTTTAGACACTTAAATTTTTTACATATTTTCTAGTATTTTTTTATATGGATTGATATTATTATTGTCTCTAAAATATGATATTCAAGTCATCTCATAGTCAATAAGGAATTTTTTTTTAACATATTCAAATTTTATTACTAAGTAGTTGCAATCAAGTGGTATTGAAGATACTCTTAGAAGTATTTTTATTGTTTGAAGAGAACAAACTTGCTTGAATATTGCAAAACTTTATAGTAGTTATTGTTAAAACAAGGAATTTTTTTTTAACATATTCAAAGTTTATTACTAAGTAGTTGCAATCAAGTGGTATTGAAGATACTCTTAGAAGTATTTTTATTGTTTGAAGAGAACAAACTTGCTTGAATATTGCAAAACTTTATAGTAGTTATTGTTAAAACAAATGAAGGAAAGCTAGGGGAGAAAGTAAGTGGAATGGCAAAAATCCAAAATGAAAATGTAAATTGATTAACAAAAAAGTTAGGATTTTGTGACATGCTTTTAAGGGATTGGGAAATCTTGTTTCAACCTTTCTTTTTATTGTGCAAATACAATGTCAGTGATATAGTTTGGTATCTTCTATATATATCAACCAATAATATGTATTCCACTACTTGGTTTCATATTGTATTATAATATCAACTATGGAAGACAACATAAATGTAATTGATACGATTTTTTGAATGATTGTGTGTAACACACCCACTACGGAAACAAAAAAATTTCGGCTTTTTTCTTCTTTTCTCCAAGGAACAAAGTTCCCCGAATCCCTACGGGGCCTGATGGAGACCCTGCCATCCCTTATCCATACCCATATGATCGGTGGCTATGACCACAGGCCTTACCGGAGAGGTGTTGTTGGCTTTCGCGATTCAGGAAATCGCGATGCATGTAATCCCCTGTTCTCTTATCTTTCGACGGGCCGAAACCCGAAACAGACCTAACCACCTAGCGAGATTATCAACAACCCAGGTTAAGTCCAGGTACTCTACCCTTCGTGATTTCGCATACCGGAATTTTGGGAGGTGCGATGATAGGAGGTCTCACACTTGGGTCTCCCGGGAGCTAGAACTCAGAAACCTGCATACCCTATATATATATATATATATATATATATATATCTTACTCAGCCTATTTCAGGATTTTGCCATTCGGGTTTTCGCGAAATGAGACATCAAGGGGACTCATACCCTTCGGTACCCCGGAAGCTAGAACTCCGAAGCATCAATATTTCGCACGTTACGCCATGCTGGGACTCTTCCATCGGGATTTCACATCTAGTGGATTCAAGGAAAGAAAACCGTCCTTTGAGGATCTCGAGTACTGAAACACCGGAACACCAAAGGCTATAAGTACCAAGCCATTTCGGCATCTCACCTATCGGGATTTTGCATTATGTGAGGAGAAGGAGTATCGCTCCTAGGTTTCCCAGGAGCTAAAAACTCTGGGTCGTCAAACCTCATCCATGCTAGTCTGATTCGGGGTTTCACTAATCGAGATTTCGGGACTGGCATGCATAAGAGAAACTTACCCTTGAGTATCCTAGTTCCCAAAGTACCGAACATCAATACTTCCCATACTGGTCAAGTTTGGGGTTTCGCGAATATGAGTATCGCAATGTGCGTAGACAGGAGATCTCGTACTTAGATCTTCCAGGAGCCGAAACTCCGAAGTACCAACTCTTAACCTGCACATCTATTTTGGGAGTTCACCCATTATAATTTCGCAGGTCGAGGTTTCGGGACTTGCAAGTATGAGGGAATACTCCCTTGGGTATTCCGGGTACCGAAATGCCAGAGCCTCGTAACATACCCACGCGCTATCATTTCGGGTTTTCGTGAATCGGGGTTTCGGGACTTGCGAGTACAAGGGAACTCACGCCTAGGTTTCCTGAACATCGAAACTCTGAAATACCAAACTTTAACACCTGCTCATCTATTTCTAGATTTCGCAAGTTGGGCTTTCAGATTACACGAAGACAGGAGGTCTGCCCACTTAGGTGTTCCAGGCATCGAAACACCGAAAACATCGACCGATAGCCATGTGTCCCTCCGATAGATGGGTGCAGCCTTTCACCATGATCAACTGTTGTGATATTTTCGGGATGATCAACGGTCACGATCAAATCCCGACCTTCACAAACTTTTTCACACCCAAATCGATTCGGGGTTTTGGGTATCAGGGTTTCGTGAGTCACGAGGACAAGGGTTCTTGCCCTCTCATCTCGTGGGTGCCGAAACACTGAAGCGCTTACCGGTAGCCACGTGTACCCTACAAATGGACGTTCCAAGTACTCCTATGGATCTTGGAATCTACGGTCCAGATTTCTTCATTACATGCGAAGGTAAAAAGGGGAGTTGAGGAATTACCGCTTGCGTTCCTTTCTCAAATCTAACGGTCATGACAGACCTTAGATTCTCCGAAGGGATCTCGCATGTATATCTTAGCATAAAAATGGTATTCTAGGTATTGAACCACCGAAAGGTCCTAGCTCATTTGCACTTGTCATTTCGGGATTTCGAGAATCGAGGTTTCGGAACTTGCTAATACAAGGGAATATGCCCTTGGGTATTTCGGGTACCGAAACGCTGAAATACTGGGACTTATGAGAACCACTCTCTCTTGTTCATGATTTTGAAGACTTAGGCCATCAATTCCTCCAACAGATTCTTGAGGTAAACTCTAAAAAGGGTGTCCCTGTGGGGAAGTTTATCCAGGGTATTACGGGAAATAGATAAAGGAACAATTTTCCCGAGAATAGGCTTGAAGACTGAATTTGTTCAAAATATATAGATATATATGTAGGTCATATGTGATCTTTCTGATATGAGAATGCAGCCACCATTTCTGATCAAAAACACTATATAGACAGTCTCATACTGAAATCATTCATAATTGCACGAAGCATGAGCACACATATCAGAATATTCAATTCAAGATACAAGATATAACACTTATCAGAAAAACACCAAGTTTGATGCAACTTCTGAGAGGGGTGCTCGTTTCCACCCAGCAGTAGGCTCAAGGATTCCGAAGGCATTTACCACTAGCCACCCCCAAGATTAGACCATGATGATGTGAGACTTAGTCTCTATTCGTCAGTGATCAAGAACGAAGGTTACTCTCCTTCTTTTCTGCTATCACTTGCTCTATTAATTTCTAGAGTTCTTCTGATTTCCTCTTGCCATCTTCCCTCGCGTCTGCCCCCCATCACACTCTTTCCTAAATTTTTTTCTTTTTTTGGTGAGGTTGCATGTGGTTCACCACTTCCTCGCAGTGGTTATGCCTGAGGACTCTACGAATGGGCGGTTCACCCCCATCCCTCATTACTCATGAGGAGCCCTTTACCTACCAACCTGCGAGTCATTTAATTTGGGGCCAGCAAGCCGCTCTTGGTTCTCTGGGCCAGTGAAGACCAAATACGGTGTTGGTTCGATGGAAGTTAATGCCACCATTCCAAGTGCCTTCCACCACCTTTCTTCAGCCATTGCGGTCTCTTTTTCAGCACATTCCTCTCTCAAAAGTCCTGCAACATACATTCACAACATTATTTACATTTGTTGACCTTTTACACAAGGTCCATTCAAATCACACATTCACATCTTTGAGTTTGCCATAGTTCTTGGCCAGTATAGTTATTTTTACAAACTGGGGGAAACAGGGTGTTACAATTCCCTCCCCCTTAAAGGAACATTGTCCTCGATGTTCTATCTATCAACATGACATGCATATACAGGGGTAAAAAAAATCGGATATGCCTGTCTCATGGCATACTCCATTTCCCATGTAGCCTCATCTAGGCCAAAATGTCTCCACTGCACCTTGACCTGTGCAATGGTTCTGTTCTGGAGCGGGGTTTCATTTCTGTCCAGTATGCATTGAGGTTTTGGTAGAAATTATCCCTTATGTTCCACCTGGATCACAGACTAGTCAATTATATGATTAACATCATGTACATATTTCTTTAATAATGAAACATGGAAAACATTATGTGATTTTACTGTGGGAGGAAGTGCTAGACTATAGGCTACGAGTCCCACTCTATCTAGAACCTTAAAGGGTCCACAATATCGAGGCACCAACTTGGCACAAGCTCCCATTTTCAGGGAACTCTTCCTGGGTCCAACTCTGAGATATACATGGTCTCCCATCTTGAACTCTCTGGGAGTTCTCTTTTGGTCAACATAACTTTTCTGTTGGTTCTGAGCGACCTTCAGGTTTTGTTTTATATGAGTTACTTTCTGTTCCGTTTCTTTCAACATGTCCGGTCCAAAAAAAAATCTATTTACGCGATTACTCCAACTAATAGGAGTGTTACACGGCCTACCATAAAGAACTTTGAAGGGACTTATCTTTAAGGATTCTTGGTAGCCATTGTTGTAGGCAAACTCCACCAGTGGCAGGTGGTCTTCCCACTTCTTGGGTTGATGCATTATATGCATCCTTAACATGTCCTCTAATATTTGGTTTACTCTTTTTGTCTATCCATTGGTTTGAGGGTGATAGGCGGTGCTAAACAACAACTTGGTCTCTAAACCAGCCATCAGTGATTTCCAAAATTTGGAAGTGAATTTCGTGTCTCTGTCAGACACGATCTCTTTCGGCATACCATGCAGTCTGAATATCTCCTTCATGAATACCTGGGCGATGTCTATTGCCTTACAAGTCGACTTGATGGGGATAAAATGAGCAGACTTGCTCAATTTATCCACCACTACCATAATGGCATCATTCTATTTGATCGAGGTTGGTAACCCGGTGATGAAATCCATGGAGATGGTTTCCCATTTCCATTCTAGGATTGGTAAAGGTTGCAATAACCCTGCCGGGTGTCGGTGTTCTGCTTTAACCTATTGGCACTCTATGCATTTGGCTAAGTACTCGGATAAGTCTTTCTTCAACCCAGGCTAGTAGAATTGTTTCCTGGTGGCCGTGATCATTTTCTGATATCTTGGATGACCAGTATAGGGTCTTTTATGTAGTTCATCCATAATGAACCTTTTCAAGTCGTCACAATTGGGAATATATAGTCTATTTCTGTAAGTGAGCATACCTCCTTCTGTCATCTGATAGATTTCATATTCTATCCCCGTGGGTTCTTGCTCCAGGTACGAGGTCACGGTTTGGAAAAACAGGTTCACCTCTTGTGCCTTTCTAACCCTTTCCTTGATATCTGGCTCACAGGTGCTTACCGCTGCTAGATGAATTGTTCTCATGCTTCTGCTAAGGGCATCAGCCACCCTATTTTTCTTTCCTTCGATGTGTTTGATTTCAAAATCAAATTCGCTGAGGAGGGCCATCCACCTAGCTTGTCTGGCATTGAGCTTTGGTTGGTCAAACAGAGATCGCAATCCATAGTGGTCTATCATAAGTACAAATTTCCTTCCCAGGAGGTAATGCCTCCACATTTTTAAGGCATTCACTATGGTAACCAACTCTAGATCATGGGTCACATAGTTGACTTCATGCTCATTCAATTTTTGGGATTCGTAGAAGACCACACTTCCTCCCTGCATAAGGACTCCTCCGAGCCCTTCTTTACAGGCATCTGTGCACACGAGGAAGTCAACTTCAGGATCGGTGATCTTCAACATGGGTGCATGGGTCAGTAGATGTTTCAGGGTTTGAAATCTTTCTTCACATTTCTGTGTCCACATGAATTTTGTCCCCTTTTTCTGGAGGGTAGTGATTGGACAACCAATCTTGGAGAATCTCTTTATAAATCTCCTATAGTATCCTACTAATCCCACAAAGGATCCGATATCCGAAACATCCTTTGGGGTAGGCCATTCCATGATAGACCTGATCTTGTCAGGGTCTACTGCTACTCCTTCTTTCGATAGAACATGGCCCAAGTAATGTATTTGCTTCTGGAAGAAGTCACACTTGCTGAATTTGGCATAGAGCTTATGCTCTCTTAGTACTTGCAGCACAAGTCTAAGATGTTCTTCATGCTCTTCTCTATCCTTGGAATAAATTAATATATCGTCAATAAAAACCAACACAAATTTGTCTAGGAATTTGCTGAGTACATTGTTCATCAAGCACATGAAAGTGGCAGGGGCATTGGTTAACCCAAATGGCACTACCACAAACTCATAGTGACCATACCTCATCTGGAAGGTAGTATTATGGATGTCTTCACCCTTGATTCAGACTTGATGGTATCTCGACCTCAAGTCAATCTTTGAGAAAATAGAGGCACCTCCCAATTGATCGAACAGGTCATCGATCCTGGGTAAGGGGTACTTGTTCTTTATGGTTACCTTATTGAGTTGTCTATAATCTACACACAGTCGAAGGGTACCGTCCTTCTTTTTCACAAACAAGACTGATGCTCTCCATGGAGACACGCTGGGCCGGATATATCCCTTATCCATCATTTCTCTTAATTGCAATTTGAGTTCAACTAACTCAGGTGTGCTCATCCTGTAGGGTGTCCTAGACACCGACACCGCTCCCAGTGCAAGTTCTATCGAGAAGTCAATGTCCCTTCTCGGAGGTAGACTCGGTACCTCTTCTGGAAAAACATCTCTATATTCTCTCAGGGTAGGGTGGTCTTTGAGGCTTGGTTTGTAACCCTCAATTGTTCTTAACACCTGTATTGCATATAGGGGACACCCCTTTCAACAATACTTTCTCATTTGCAGAGATGATATTTGTCTCACCGAGACAGGTTTTCAGATCCCTTGAAGGGTTATCCTTTTCTCCTCTTTACTTACACATTCTAAGGTTTTATGGTAATAGTCCAATCTGGCTTTATGGGCAGCTAGCCAGTCCATTCCAATCAACAGATCATACGATCCTAGGGGTAATATGTTAAGGGTTTCTTGGGTGGGGAATTTACCCAACATAATTTGGCAGGCTGGTATGACCTCTGCTACCCTTATTTTGGTGCCAGTGGCTAAATGTACCAACCATGGCTTGGTATGCTTGTGTGGTTGTAGTTTACACTTATCAACAATCTTAAGGGCTATATAACTCAAATTTGAACCAAGGTCAATCAGAATAGACACCAGATGGTTGGAAATCATACTTTCTATTTCCACCACTGAAGCTTGGTGGTCGACTTGGTTATTATCCAAGGCTGCATTAATTTGTGGCACACTCCTGGCCATATCATTGATGGTGGTAGCTTCCTGGATGTTGTAAATTCTCCGACTATTCTATTGTCGGTGTGGACAGTCTCTCAGTAGATGTTCTTCTCCACAACCCCAGCATTTCAAAGGTTCTCTCTTTGGGTTATCAGTCTTCACTGGTATGGATCTAGAAGTTTTATTTCCGCCCAAGGAGAGAAAGTTCTGTTGGTGTACACTCTGGGCTGGGAATCTCATCCTTGAGTTCTTCTTATAGTTCTTATATATTGGGGATTTAATCCCCTTTCTCTTAAATCCTGAACTATTCTTCTATTTCCAACCTTCGCAAGGTTTTGTCCGATGTCCAAACTGTTCATGACAATATCTTGCCTTTTGGATAGTGCCTTCTAGGGTCTTTGGCTCATCAAATTCAATTATTTTCTAATGCAGGAGCATCATCTCACGTCAACCAGCCAGCCACGTCAAGCACATGCATTCAAAGCTAAAGAGAGGCGCAGCCTCATTTAGAATTTGAAATGAATGTAATTAAATGTTTTAGGTTGTTGAGCCATAGAGCCATGCTTTGCACAGGCGTAGAAATAAATAGGATTTTAAATATTTTGTAAGGCTGAGATCTAGATCCGATCTTTGGACTAGACAACCATTGAATGTAATTGAATAGGGTAGTTGAGGTTTGGAGGGAAGAGATCGAAGAGCCCCCTCAGGTAAAAGATCGTATTGTATCTTATTTTGAAATGATGGAGTTGAATAGAGTAGAAGGGAGAAGGAGTCGAGACCTTGTTACAGGCCGTGCTTAGGAACACCTTGTAAATACATGCATTTGCCATTTTAATACAAACATCAGTTTTTCCTGCATGTTTTTTGTGTTATGTTGATGTCTTTTGAGTGTTCTATTTATGTTGTAGATGTATGCTAGGCATTTGCAGGAGTGTGTCTGATTTCAGGTGAAGGTCTTTGAGGTTTCATGCCAGGAGGGCATGATAGAGTACTGCGATCTTTGAATACCAGTGCAAGGAGTGCACTTCTAAACTCTGGGGATTCAGACAAAGACGTGCCAGGTGGGCACATAAGTTGAAATCATTCGCCTAGAAGAAGACCTCAAGGTTGTTGAATACCTTGGAGGCAAGGCTTTATAGAAGAAACATAGTTGCAGGCAAAAACTCTTGTGAGTTCTGTGAAGCTCTTCCAGGTGGGCATTGAGCAAGTGCAAGGAGTGCACATAGTAGGAAATCTGCTGTGAGTTCAAGAGAATTCAGAATCACTAAGGATTCTGAGAGCTCTGCCAAGAGGGCATTGATCATGTGCATAGGGTGCACAGGAGAGGACATAATTGATGGATATTATGTGGGAAGACACTCTGCCAGGAGGGCATTGAGTAGGTGTACAGACAGGCACAAGAAGAGGAACTCTTTGAGTTCTGTAAACTGAGGAAGAGTCCACTGAAGGATATCTACAGGGTTGCTGAACACCTTGAAACTCTCAGCAAGAGGTTGCTTGAGCCCAAGGATAGCCAGGAGGGCATTACATTTTCCAACATGAGGAGGAAGAAGGATAAAACCCCTTCGGGGCCTGAGTATTTGAAAAGATCAGGATGGATAGCACCTTTGTGTGCATGTGAAGACTCTACAAAGTAGCATGGAAGTCATAGAATCCCTTGAGGATTCGAAGGATAAGCTCGGGAGGAGAAGTGATTTCAACGCACAGAGCGTAGTTGCAAGGAGTGCAGAGGTTGGAGAACTCTTTGATGAGTTCAGAGTACCCAAAGCTCAGGAGGAACAACATTTTCATACGTGCACAGGCAAGGACTCGAAGAAGAAGAGTTCACAGAGAAGAAAGAAGGAAAAGGTTGAGGCCTTGGAGAAATTGGAATTCTTCCAAGTCTGGGAACAACGTGTAGAAGCTCGGGAGGAGCAACAACTGCCATTGGATCTAGCTGGAGAGATCTGGACCGGTGAAAGATTTTACGTCCAGGAGGCAGTGCAACAGAGGAGTGCATAGAAGAAGAGGATCTAGACCGTCAGATCTTGGTCCAATTACCCGACAGTCGTTAGATCTGTCAGGAGTTGCAAGGGAGTTAAACCCTCATACAGTAGAGCAGAGGAGGCAAAAATCCAGAAAGGCATTGGCGCATTGGGATATCGACATTCGGGATATCAGGGATCTCAAGGACGTGAGTTTGGGCATTCGACATTAGAAACCCTGAAACAACAAGATTGATCTGAGCTGTCGGTCTCTGGGAGGACGCGTGTCACATGATCATCCATTTCGGAGATCCGGGCACTGGGACTCGCAGAGGTGAAAGTCCCGAAGGCGTCGGGATATCGGGACTTCGGCCATTAGGATATTGAAAGTCTCGAGGATAGGAGATACGAAATATCCAGGGTGAAAACCCTGAAACACATCAGAGCTGTCCATCCATTTGGGATGCGTGGCGGAAATTCAAGAATTCGGAAAAAATCCCGAAAAGGGGAAGTCATCGACATATCGAGACTCGACGTTTCGCGGATCCTGAGGACAAAGCATTCGAACATTTCGGGAACACGAAGCCCCAAACCCCGACAAGGTGGAAAGCTCCATTGTGGGGCCACCTGATGTCACTTCATTATATCAGAGGTCGGGGATCAAAACTTCGGGAGTTCCGAGGGCAAGAAACTAAAGGCATTTTAGTGTTTCAAAGCCCGAAACACCGAAAAGAGAGAGAAGGTCGGGGAATTGTCATATCGGAATTTCATGGATCGGTGAATCGGGAGTCGAGAGGATAAGAGATCAGGCTCTCGCATCAATAAATCTCGAAGGACATATGGCTGCGGTCATATGAGAATTGGTCATGTGGGCCAAGAGATAGCCCAGGGGATAAATGTTGAAGGTGCATTTCGGGAAATCGGTGATCGGTGATTGGTTGATCGTGAGAACATGAGTTCTCGACAACAGGAAACAGAAAACCCCGAAGTCCGAAATTTCATTTCTTGTAGCAGGGAAGAGAGAGTGGTTGTTTGTGCGAGTCCACCGAGGACAACGAAAAGGCCTGTGGATCGGTTTTCATAAGAGATTCCAGTGGGGAAATCAAAGGAGATAATCTGTCTCACTTGGTAATAGAACGATCCTGTGAGTGGATGTAGAGTACGTCTGCATCAGTTGGTATTAGAGCTTGATTCTTGTCTGTATATTTCAGGCAAGGGAAGCAAGCAGAAGGAAAAAGAAGATAGGGTTGCTAGAGAATCTATGGTGATTGTTCATGGGCAGGCAGCAATCAAGAAGATAGTCGACAGGATTGTAGGAAGAGGCTGAAACACTCGGGGTTGCAGGAGTGAGCAACAGATTTTTCTAGGAAGACAGAGACAACAACATGGCTACTGAAGGCCATAGGCATGCTGGGAGGAAGAGAAAAGCAGAAAAGCTTGCAGAAATAGATGAAGAGCTCACTGATATAAAGGCGGACATAGAAAATCTTGCATTGTGGATGCAGCAAAAATCCAAGCCAAGGTGGGTGTATGAATGGCCCATGAGAAAGGCGAAAGCAAGATGGCCAGTCAAAGAATTGATGGTCATGAGACAACGTAGACTGTTAAAAATATGGCTGAGGTATGCAGAAATCCTCAATGGCCGAGAAGAAAATGAAATTCAGATATGTGAACTAGAGACTGGGATAGATCTCAGTGATTTTGAGGATGGATGGGAATCAGCTGAAGATCTCAAGAACTGCCAGGAGGGCGGAGAAGAAATTCCAAATTTCCAGGTGGGAAAGGAGTTGAGATCAGCTGAGGGTCTCACAGACTGTCAAGAGGACAGCCAAGGAATTTCACATTGCCAGTTGGGCAATAGATCTAGATCACTATATGATCTCATAGACTACCAGGAGGACAACGGAAGGTTTCCAATTTGCCAGGTGGCAAAGGGAACATAGATGGAATCAGTTGATTCCATAGACTACCAGGAGGGCAGCAGAGAAATCCCATATTTCCAGGTGGGCAGGGATGAGCAGGTGAATTTGGATCAGCAAATGCAGCTGACAGAAGGCAAGGACTGCTAGCGAGAAGAACAACTAGTTGAGACTGTCGGAGGAGGAGCATTGGAGCAGACTTTGGAAGCTGCCCAAGAAGAAGGAAAAGAGAACGAACATTTCGAGGAATGGCTCAATGCTTTCAGCCTAGACGCTGAAAAGAAAGAAGCTGCAACATTGAGCCAACAGCACAAGGAGCCGAAGAACAAGCAGGTAGATTGATCACTCCATGGGAGGTGGAGTTGAAGATGATGGAGGATTGGCTGAACAATCCAGAGCCAACAGGAGAACTAGTAGAAGCTAAGTTGTCAGAGAAGGAAGCTGAACAATAGGTCAGTCGAGAGAAGACTGCAGAGATGGACTTTGTAGCAGCGTGGCAAGTTGAGGCCATAGAAGATGAAGAAGAAGGCATGGGGGATCACAATGATCTGCCCGACTACAGAAATATTTTTCAGCTGAGGAGACTGAATGAGCAGAGCTAGCCACAGGAGTAGCTGGACGAAGTGATCGAGGAGATCAGAGAGATGATGTTAGGGTCAGCAGAGACTTCCAACAGGGAGAGGCTGAGCAGAAGAGAAGAAACAACAACAACAGTAGCGCAGAAGCAGCAGTAGCAGCAAGGAGATGGAGCAGATGAATAGCTCCAGATATTTATTTGGGATCCAGGAGGATTTCCACAGCTAAGAGTGGAAGCACATGAGCAGGAGCTCATGAATTTTGAAGCTGAGGAGTATGATGCAAGAGCATCATCTCACGTTAGCCAGCCAGCCAGCTAGCCACGTCAAGCGCATGCATTCAAAGATGAAGAGAGGCGCGGCCTCATTTAGAATTTGAAATGAATGTAATTAAATGTTTTAGGCTGTTGATCCATAGAGCCGTGCTTTGCATAAGCGTAGAAGTAAATAGGCTTTTAAATATTTTGTAAGGCTGAGATCTAGATCCGATCTGCGGACTAGACAACCATTGAATGTAATTGAATAGGGTAGTTGAGGTTTGGAGGGAAGAGCTCGAAGAGCCCCCTCAGGTAAAAGATCGTATTGTATCTCATTTTGAAATGGTGGAGTTGAATAGAGTAGAAGGGAGAAGGAGCCAAGACCTTGTTACAGGCTGTGCTTAGGAACACCTTGTAAATACAGGCATTTGCCATTTTAATACAAACAACAGTTTTTCCTGCATGTTTTTTGTGTTATGTTGATGTCTTTTGAGTGTTCTATTTATGCTATAGATGTATGCTAGGAATTTGCAAGAGTGTGTCTAATTTCAAGTGAAGGTCTTTGAGGTTTCATGCCAGGAGGGCGTGACAGAGTACTGCAGTCTCTGAATACCAATGCAAGGAGTGCACTTCTGAACTCTGGGGATTTAGACAAAGACATGCCAGGTGGGCACATAAGTTGAAATCATTCTCCCAGAATAAGACCTCAAGGTTGTTGAATACCTTGGAGGCAAGGCTATGTAGAAGAAACACAGTTGCAGACAGAAACTCTTGTGAGTTCTGTGAAGCTCTACCAAGTGTGCATTGAGCAAGTGCAAGGAGTGCACAGAGTAGGAACTTTGTTGTGAGTTCAAGAGAAGTCAGAATCACTAAGGATTCTGAGAGCTCTGCCAAGAGGGAATTGAGCAGGTGCAGAGGGTGCACAGGAGAGGACACAATTGTTGGATATTATGTGGGAAGACACTCTGCTAGGAGGGCATTGAGTAAGTGTGCAGACAGGCACAAGAAGAGGAACTCTTTGAGTTCTATAAACTGAGGAAGAGTCCACTGAAGGATCTCTACAAGGTTGTTGAACACCCTGAAACTCTCAGCAAGAGGTTGCTTGAGCCCAAGGATAGCTAGGAGGGCATTACATTTTCCAACAGGAGGAGGAAGAAGGATAAAACCCCTTCAGGGCTTGAGTATTTGAAAAGCTCAGGATGGATAGCACCTTTGTGTGCATGTGAAGACTCTGCAGAGTAGCGCATAAGTTGTAGAATCCCTTGATGATTCGAAGGATAAGCTCGGGAGGAGAGGTGCTTTCAACGCACAGAGCGTAGCTGCAAGGAGTGCAGAGGTTGGAGAACTCTTTGACGAGTTCAGAGTACCCAAAGCTCAGGAGGAACAACGTTTTCATACGTGCACAGGCGAGGACTCGAAGTAGAAGAGTTCACAGAGAAGAAAGAAGGTAAAGGTTGAGGCCTTGGAGAAATTGGAATTCTTCCAAGTCCAGGAAGAACGTGCAGAAGCTCGAGAGGAGCAATAGCTGCCATTGGATCCAGCTGGAGAGATCTGGACCGTTGAAAGATTTTTACGTCCAGGAGGTAGTGCAACAAAGGAGCACACAGAAGAAGAGGATCTGGACCATTGGATCTTGGTCCAATTACCCGACAGCCGTTAGATCTGTCAGGAGTTGCGAGGGAGTTAAACCCTCATACAGTAGAGCAGAGGAGACAAAAATCTTGAAAGGAATTGGCGCATCGAGATATCGACGTTCAGGATATCGGGGATCTTGAGGATGTGAGTTCGGGCATTCGACATCAAAAACCTTGAAATGACAAGATTTTATTTGAGCCGTCGGTGTATGGGAGGAGGCGTGTCACGTGATCATCCATTTCGGAGATCTGGGCACTGGGACTCGTAGAGGTGAAAGTCCCGAAGGCGTCGGGATATCAGGACTTCGACCATCAGGATATCGGAAGTCTCAAGGCCAGGAGATCAGGAATCTCTAGGGTGAAAACCCTGAAACACATCAGAGCCATCCATCCATTTGGGACGCGTGGAAGAAATTCAAGAATTCAGAAAAAATCCCGAAAAGGGGAAGTCATCGACATATCAGGACTTGGCGTTTTGCGGATCCTGAGGACAAAGCATTTGCACATTTCGGGAACGTGAAGCCCGAAACCCCGACAAGGTGGAAAGCTCTGTTGTGGGGCCAGCTGACGTCACTTCGTTATATCAGAGGTCGGGGATCAAAACTTTGGGAGTTCCGAGGACAAGAACCCAAAGGCATTTCGGTGTTTCAAAGCCCGAAACCCCGAAAAGAGAGAGAAGGTCGGGGAATTGTCATATCGACATTTCACGGATCGGTGAATCGGGAGTCGAGAGGATAAGAGATTGGGCTCTCACGTCAATAAATCCCGAAGGACATATGGCTGCGGTCATATGAGAATTGGTCATGTGGGCCAAGAGATATCCCAGGGGCTAAATGTTGAAGGTGCATTTTGGGAAATTGGTGATCAGTTGATCGCGAGAACAAGAGTTCTCGACAACGGGAAACAGAAAACCATGAAGTCCAAAATTTCATTTCTTGTAGCAGGGAAGAGGGAGTGGTCGTTTGTGCGAGGCCTCCGAGGAAAACGAAAAGGCCCGTGGATCGGTTTTCATCATAGATTCCAGTGGGGAAATCAAAGGAGCCAATCCGGCTCACTTGGTAATAGAATGATCCTGTGAGAGGACGTAGATTACATCTATGTTTGCATCTGCATCATGTTCCGATAGTCCTTAGGTAGTCCATTGATGAAGCATTGCACCTTCACCTTTTCTTCTTTTATATAAGGTACATACCTCAACAAATCGAGGAATTTGTTGACATATTCCTCTATAGTGAGTTGCCCCAGTTTGAGCTCATAAAATTCTTTAGTCTTCTCGTCGAAATACTTTTTTGACAAATACTTCTTCCAGAAGTATTTTTCAAACCGTTCCCAAGACAGGTCCTCTTTGTGAACCCATTTCACATTCTTAAGGTCTTCCCACCAAATGGAAGCCTTTCCGTTCAAGTTGAAAATGGCCACTCGGGCCTTCAAATTTTTTGAGAAGTCATGGACTCTAAAATACTTCTTTAGTCCAAGCAACTAGGCCTTCGCTTCCTCTTCCTTCTTTATTTCACCGTCGAAGGAGGGTGGTTTGGCCTTTCTGAATTCTTCAAATTTATGACCCTTAGAAAGCTTTCGCTTCTTATGTTTTATTCAGGAATAGGAACTAGCTCTACTACTAGAAGAGCCTTCCGAGTCGCCAGCTTCCTCCTCAGAGGAATCATCTACCGCTTGTCCCTTACCTCTCGGGTGGACTTTTCTCAAGGTGCTCCTCTCAGTGTGGCCACTGATATGACCACGTTTCTGTATTTCAGGCTCATGCTGTAATTTCCTTTGTATGTCAGATAGGCTTTGCAGTAAAACTGCATTAATTTATGTTTTCTTCTCCTGTTCTTTTATCATCCTCTCATTGTCAGCCTTGCAGCTTTGTAATTCGACCATGACGCTCCTCATAGTCTCAACTAGATCTGGAGGGGTCCCTACTGCCCTCCTTTCATCAGACTCTTCGTCTCTATTATGGGAGCCTTCCCCCACCTTTTGGTGAGTCACCATTCTAGGTGTCTGTAATTTCCCACAGTTTATCGTCCGCTTCAATGTGCAAAAGAAAAGAAAATTCTAGTTGTTAGTCCACCTTTACATGCATTTATAACTTGTGCATAATTTATATTTCTCACATGCATACCTACAACAGAGGTTTTTCTTTCTTCATTTCGACTTTCGAATTAAGGGGATCAATATAGAGGGTTACTCCTTTTAGGAGTGCTTCAAACAGAGCTCTTGCGCAACTCGTTCATGAACCCAAGAAGGCCAAGTGTTGTGACCATGCTCTGATACCAATTTGTAACACACCCACTATGGAAATAATTTTTTTTTGGCTTTTTTCTTCTTTTCTCCGAGGAATAGAGTTCCCCGAATCCCTACAGGGCCTGATGCAGACCCTGCCATCCCTTATCCGTACCCATATGATCAACGGCTATGACCACAGGCCTTATCGGAGAGGTGCTCCCGACTTTCGTGATTCGGGAAATCGCGATGCATGTAATCCCTTGTTCTCTTATCTTTCGACGGGCCGAATCTCGAAACGGACCTAACCACCTAGCGATATTATCAGCAACCCAGGTTAAGTATGGGTACTCTACCCTTCGGGATTTCACATATCGAAATTTCGGGAGGTGTGATGACAGGAGGTCTCACACCTGGGTATCCCAGGAGCCGGAACTCTGAAACCTGCATACC
>JZKD02S1737790.1:342333-353511 GCA_000966675.3 Picea glauca | reverse complement strand
TGAATGTAATTCTTCAAGACATATAAGAAAAAACATTATGTGGTTTTCTCCCGATTTGGGTTTCCATGTAAAACACTAGTGTAATGTGTATGTGTGTGATTGTTTATTTCTTACTACTCATTATTGGATAATAATTCTACATTGATATAACATTTGAAGAAAAGGGATTATAATTACATTATTACTAATTCACTCCCCCTCTCAGTAATCAAACAGTACCAAAGTAACGGGAGTCGTATATCTATGGATCTGCGTGGTCAGATATCGACTGTGAGATCTGAGGAATGTTAGAAGGATGTCAATATGGTGTGATGTGGCAAACCGACGTTACAAGGGTGATGTGGAACCACGATCGACGAGCCACATGTCACCTCAATTTTTTCTTTTCATAAACCCTATATCCCTATTAGAACGTGAAATGTGTCACCCTCTGACGAGGCCACTTGTCACCCATGGCCCTCACCGCATGCCAACCCCTGGTACATGTCCGCCTGACCATGTGAATGGTGAAGTCTGGGACTTCGGGAGTCTAGGACTTCAAGACGCTAGAATAATTGGGGTGTATCATCATGGAAATTCCTGAAGGCCGAAGACACGTGCCAGGATCACGAGAGTTAGGGAGATAGGTTCTTCGGAAGAGTTGGGGTGTATTGTCGTAGAAAAGGATTGAAGGTCGAAGTCACGTGGCAGGCTCATGGGAGTTCGGGAGATAGGAACTTCGAGAGACTGGGTTCATTAGAACATAAAATCCCAAAAGTGTCGAACTTATCATGTAAGAATATGCGTTAACGTGGAGGGAGATCCATCATCGGATTATTGGTTGATGGATTTCTTCCATAGATTTAGGAGTGTTGGAAGCTCCGAGATCTCAGAGAACTAGGTATGATACATATGAGTCGGATCCACATATATATGAGTCGGATCCATGCATATTCCATGTGGACATCAACTAATAGTGCTCAAAGAACTTTGGAAGGCCATAACCTCTTAGTAGCCGTTAGAAAGCTCATGGCGATCAGAGTTCGATGGAGGTCTCAAAATTAGGACTTGAGATGGTTAAGGGAAAATGAAATTATGATGCCCCATCCCTATAAAGGGTACTCATGGGTTGGGTGTGTTACAAATTGGTATCAGAGCATGGAAACAAAACTTATCTTGCTTGGGATCATGCACGATTCATATAAAAAAAATATTACTGGAGGACTTCAAGGGTTGACACCCTATCTTACCCATTCCTAAGAGGCTTAGTTAAAACTTTACCAAAGAGAGGAATGGAACCTTCTACTATTGATATATGTTTTGGAAATTTGCACTGTATGTTGCTAATGTTCCAAATAAAGAATTTGACTTCGCTTTGCAATTGTATGTGTTGTTGTACAACCATAAGATTAGGTTACAAAGGCTAGGATGATATTGTTAAAAATATTACTGCCAAACATAAATTTTATGCATAAGTTCCTTGAGTATAAGGATGCATATTAAAATTCAATTGGGATTTTACCCAACAAGATTGAATCATGATAGACAGTGGAATAATAAGACTATCATTTCTTTGGGAAGTAATAGCCAATCCTATAGGAGTAGGATTATACTAATGGGCACTAATAGCAATACTTCGATGTGAATTGATTGAAAGGATCCATAGCAGTAATAAATATTGCTTCAATAAAGGATTAAACATTGTATATGTGTATGATCTCTCATGATCATAGGATTGATGGAAATGGTAAGGTCAAATCACTTGACCTATAATGAATGAAAATTGTTGTTGGAATAACCCAATAAGAAAGTAAAAAGGAACCCTATAGATTGAGAACAACCTTCATAAAGGTAGAAGTGAAGTGACAAGAGATAGTTCAAAAGGTCATGGTTGTGTTAATGAAGTGTATATCCTTGTTAACTCAAGGTCATGCCTATGCATAAGGATTCAAAGAGGTAAGCAAGTGGAATATATCTTCATTGCAGACATAGGTGAAATGATTGGTGCACAAGGATGTTCTAGAATGCATGTGAAAAAATATTGAACATGAAAATTAGGCATGTTATAACCTGTGGTGGGTCATAAGGTATGGTCTACTAACATACCTTTTAGATGAGGATGACCTTATGAAAGGAGGAGTTAACATCAAGAATGAAAATTTAATAATGATGTGGCCTATTTCCTTAATACGATGGGACTATAAGAATTTATGAGAGATCGATGTAAGGTATTAAGGAGGTGTCAAACATCTTTGGATGACCAGTGGATCATATTGACATCTAGAGGTGGATGGTAGCCATATGGATATGGCTTGGTATACTCAGATAGCTATAAGAGGAAGTTTAGGAAGAGATTCCCTTGTAAATATCTATTGACCGAGAGTGAATTGAGGCATGAAGAAGAGACTAGAAGTGTTTATCTTAATGCCTTGAGTGAAAATAATTACCCATCTGAATTCTGAATTATGGAAGGTTTTTTCAGTAGAAAGGAAAAAGGTTACCCGTGTTGATTATTTCCATGTAGAAGGGGTAACATTAGTATGAATTATGACTATGATACTACGCATATGAATGATTGTAATCTATCACTAAATAACACTATGAAAAAACTAAAATATCAATGTAAAATGGGTGCAAGAGATGCACCTACATATATGTGTATACAATATTAAAAGAATAATATGAATGTAAGCCCTCAACTGAGAGGGAATATCAGTGTTGAGTGTCTGTATGAGGCTTGTCATGAGAATGGAAACAATATCCTTGGGAGGAGGATCTGGAAGTTTGATATGTCCATGTTCATGTATGACATGGGAAGGGTGCAAGCAATGAACTTGGATGATGAATGTTTGGCTCCGTTTTTATATGTTTAAGTGCATGGGTTTAATGAATTGTTAGGATTATTGACATGAAGAAATATAATAATACCCATTTTATATGAATGATATTAAAGGTGCAAGTGATGCACCTATATGAATATATGCATACAAAAGGCACAATGTGACTTCCTTGATGAGTGGAATATGAGTTAACAATTTCACTTGCCAAATTTTAATGAATACCATGGATGCATGGTTGAATCCATTCTGAAGAGTCATGAAAGTTTTGTTTTGAATGATAGCTTGAGGGGAATGTGTTCCATTCCCTCAGGAAAGACTAATATAAATATATGAAAGAGTAACAAAGCAAGGATTCTTTGTTGTTATAAAAAGAGGCAAATGATTATGCCTTTGAAGTGTTGATTAATTGGTTTGGTTGTCATTGATGTCAACCCTTGAAGAAATTCTGGTAGAAAATTCCGGTAGCACAATGGTTTGGGTAATGGACCCAAGTTTGTTTGATGGATAATTGTATGAGTTTTGAGATATTTGCAAGTAATACTATTCCAAATGGATAGTACATGTCATGCCATTTCCGGTGGTATGTGGAACATCACATAACTCCTCATGGTTAGAGAGTTATGGCCACGTGAAGTTGGAGAACCCTCATGAGTCATCTATAAGCCCCTAAAGGTCAAAGTGTTTGCAAAAGAAATTATTTAAATAATAAAGTTAATGGAGAACTCCCTAAAATAAGGAAAGTGGAATGTTACATGAAAGTATAAATAAGAGGCAAGGCTCTCTCATTTAATCACACTTGAACACATTGAATATCATTTGTTGTGTAAGGATTATTGCAAGTACTCATTGATACATCTGAAGTTGCGAAAGTTTGAGGTGGTATAAAGGGTTGACGAAAAAAAAATTAGAATTACAACGAATACTAAAAAAACCTAATTTTTGAGGCTTACATGGGCTGACAGTGTATTAGGGTGCATACATACGTGGGCTGACAATGTATTAGGTCATGTAGATGTTGGTAAATCCATGGAAACTTGAGAAGATGAAGATGCAGAGGTTCTAGATTCTGAGATCAAGCTCCCAGGAAGGTCTACAGTGCTCAGATACATCATATATATCCATTGGTTCAAAAGGTATGTCTTATTTCTATGAATAGTTGGATTTTGATGTCTGCATGAGAAATGGTTATGGAGATTTGAGGATTCTCCCTAGAGAGACTAGTGGTTGCATGGGATCTTTTGTATAAATTAGATCTACAAAAATATAGTGTGGGTATATTTAAAATTGATACTTCTTGTTATAATTGAGGCACATATTGTATTTCTTGTCATATGGCTGAGAGTTTGTGGTACATGGTTGAGAGATTGCATTTGTGAAGTGGTTGATGTATTGAGAGGTTGAATATCATAAAGGGTTTGATGACTAGATCATGTGAGGGTTATTATACTTGTTCATGATTACACACCCCTATATGGCACATGACTAGAGAGAGATATGTATTCTTTGGGTAAAGGTTATGTATGAGGATGCATGCATAGGGTACAGTTACAGTCTGGATATAGTGATAGGTTGTAGATATATGTGAAAAAAGTTGCAAAGGGTCAAAAGTTTTCAAAAAAAAGAAAAACCTAGTTTTTGGAAGGCATACACAGGTTGCATAACATTTTTTTCGCATACATACATGGGCTGCATAGTAGATAGGGCATGTACATATGCATGCTACTGAACTACAGGTCACATATCTGTTGTATTTGGTTCATACATGTTCATTTCAGGTACATATTGATTGCATGGCAGTTGTACAGGATGGTTGCATGTCAGTGGTACATGTTGGCATAGTTGTACATCAGTATATCTCACAATGATAGTGTGATAATGGTTCCATCATTCTACTTATATGTCAGGGAAGTTGTACGAGGCAAGGACAGGTGGTTGTAGCCACCTTCTGGTTGTAGCTGGAGAACATAACGGGTTGTAGCCTCCTTCGAGTTGTAGCCAGAAAATTGGGGAGTTGGTGCTTTCCTCGGGTTGTAGACTGAGAAACTAGGGGGTTGGAGCCTCCTTCCAGTTGCAGCTGAAAAATAAAGGAAGTTGGTGCTTCCAATGAATGTAATTCTTCAAGATATATAAGAAAAATCACTCTGTGGTTTTCTCCCGCTTTGGGTTTCCACGTAAAAACATTGGTGTACTGTGTATGTGTATGATTGTTCATTTGTTCATTGTTTATTTACTCTGTAAATATTGGATGATAATGCTACATTTATATAACACTTGCATTATATGGTTAAAAAGGATTAAATTTCTCTATTACTGATTCAACCCCCCCCCCTCCTCTCAGTAATCCAACAATTTGTATCAGAGTAGGTTCCTTAAGAAATTAGTTTAACCACTGCAAGGTATATCATGGAGAGGAACAACATGTATAAAAATGGAATACCACAGTTTGATAGACAAAAGTATGCATTTTGGAGCATAAGGATGAAGACATATATACAGGAACAGGGATTTGAAATTTGGCAATCAATTGTAGATGGATACACGGTACCAACAGTTCTACCGAAAATTGAAAAAGCAATGAAACTCAGTCAGAATAATTCCAAATCCACAAATGCACCTCTAAATGGTCTTGGAGAATCAGTATTCACCAAAGTTTCACATTGTAATTTTGCTAAAGAGATTTGGGACAAACTTCGAAATATTTATGACGAAGATTCAAAATTCAAAGCAACAAAGCTTCAAACTTACAGAGGTCAATTCGAACAACTAAAGATGAAGGAAGATGAGAATATTGCAACTTACTTTTTATGAGTCGATGAAACAGTAAATGCAATCATGGGATTGGGAGAAGAAATCAAAGAATTTGTAATTGTTCAAAAGTTACTAAGATCTCTTCCTATGAGATTTGACCCTAAGATATTAGCACTAGAAGAAAGAGAATATCTAAACTCAATAAGCATGGACGAATTACATGAAATTTTCACAGCATATGAAATGATAACTGAACAGGAAAACCCAGATATAAAAGAAGTAGCCTTCAAAGAATCCAAAAGTTCAAAGCAAAAGGGAAAGCAAAAAGAAAAAGAACATAGTAGAAATAACGATGTCTCGTAAGATGAAGAGGAAGTGGCCAACTTTGTCAGAATATTGAAAAAGGGAACCAACGCCAGGGATAGAGGTAAGCTTCAATTGATTTGTTTTAATTGTGATGGTATTGGTCATTTTGCTAACAAATATCCTCATAAGAAAAATAGAAATGATGAAGGTTACTCAAATAGAAAACAAACATATAAAGGTAAAAGAATCACAAAGAAAGTTTTCAAGAAAAGATTATGCACCAAAGAAGACATCTCATCATCAGATGAAGATGAAGTCAGTGACAGTAAGACAGAAAGAGTTCTCTTCATAGAAGTAGAATACTTTGATAAAGAAGACTCAGAAGAAGAATATGAAGAGGCCGAAGAAGAATATGAAGAGGTCGAAGAAGAATATGAAGAGGAATAAGTTGTCTACCGAGAAGAATTGTTGTGTTCCATAGAAGTTATTAGAAGAGAAAAGAAGAAAAACAAGAAACTACAAGTAGAACTAGACAAGAAAGAAGACACTCGGGAACAATAACAAATGATCACAAATTTGAAGGTTCAAATTGAAGAATATAAAAGAATTGAAGAAGCACTCAAAGAACATCTAGAAGGAAGAGACAAGATCATTGGAAATTTGGAAGAAGAGATTGTCACTTTAAGAAAGGATCGTCAAAAGAAAAATATGAAGAACAACTCAAAAGTTTTGAATGACATTATCAGTGGTCAAAAACCTCATCATGAAAAGTCCAGACTTGGATACAATAAGGCAGAAAAGGGTTCAAGCTCCAAAACAATAGAACAAGAAACATATCCAAAAATCTATGCAGAAACAATCAAAGGGAATAGGAAGGTATACAAAGAAAAACACAAGGACACTCCTCCACCGAGAAGACTCAAATTTCAAAATCAACGACCCATAGAAATAGATAGGCCTCGGGAAGAAGAAGGAAAGAAATAGGCCTCGGCAAGCATTGCCAACAAGGAAAGAAAACAAAGACCAGGTTCAAATCAAAGCAATATTCAATGACAAGACCACTGGAAATTGTGCATACTGATCTGGTTGGACCAACTACAACAAAGGGTTTAAAAGGTGAGAAATACTTTATGTTATTAGTTGATGATTATACAAGAATGATTGCAATTTTCTTTCTCAGGAATAAGTCAGAAGATTTTGAAAACTTCAAGGTCTACAAGAAAATGGCTGAAAATGAAATGGATTCAAAAATCAAATGCTTGAGATATCATAATGGAGGAGAGTTCACTTCAACGGAATTTATGGACTACTACATTAGGCATGGAAGAAAAGGGAAATTCTCCCTTGCTAGGACACCTCAACATAATGGAGTTGTTGAAAGAAGGAACATGACAATACAAGAAATGGATCAAACAATGCTAATGGATTCCAAATTGAAAGATATCTTTTGGACATGGGCAGTGCATACATCATTTCACATTAAAAAAAAAAGTAATGCTCATAAACAACACTGAAAAAACTCCATACGAGCTATGGAAAGGAAGACCAGCAAATGTGAAGCACTTTAGAGTCTTTGGAAGCAAATGTTACATCAAAAGAGAAGATGGAAAAATGGGAAAGTTTGACTCTCATGTGGAAAAATGAGTACTTGTTGGTTACTCAAGTACAATGAAAGCATACAAGTGTTACAACCTGAGATTGAACAAAGTTTTGGAAAGAATCAATGTAACAATTGATGAAATAGGTAGACAAGAATTAAAGGAAGAAGAAAATGAATCAATGGAACAACTTTACAAGGAAGAAGCATAAGATGAAGAAGGAGTAGAAGGGGAAGATGAAAAGGATCAGAAAGAAGTAGAAGAGAAAGTTCATCAAGTGCCTCCAAAGACACCTAGCAAACGCGTACAAAAGAATAATCATTCAGATCAGATTAACGGAAACAAAGATGCAGGAGTTGAAACTAGAATAAGAATCCGTTCACTAGAACAAACACACATAGCATTCTCATCTACAATTGAACCAATCAGTTTTGAAGAGGCCAGCAAGGATGAATTTTGGAATAAGGCCATGGATGAAGAATTGGATCAAATAGAGAAGAATGACACTTGGGAATTGGTTCCAAGACCAAAGAATAAGAATGTGATTGGCACAAAGTGGGTATTCATAAATAAATTGAATGAACATGGACAGGTTACAAGGAAAAAAGATATATTAATATGTAAAAGATACACACAGGTTGAGGGAATCGACTTTGAAGAGACATTTTCTCTAGTTGCCAGAATTGAAGCAATTTGATTACTCCTAGCTTATGCATGCTCCAAGAATATTAAAGTGTATTAGATGGACGTGAAATCAAATTTTCTGAACGGAGAACTTGTATAAGAAGTATACATTGAACAAACAGAAGGATTTCAGTTGTCAGAGAATGCAGATTATGTGTGTAAATTGAAGAAGGCCTTGTATGGTCTAAAACATGATCCTAGAGAATGGTACTCTAGATTGGATAAATATCTACAATAGACAGGGTTCAGAAAAGGAAGTACAGACAACAACCTCTACGTCAAGGTAACTCAGGATACTATTTTATTAATTGAAGTTTATGTTGATGATATTATTTTTGGAAGCAATGATGACAGGTTAAGCCAGAAATTTGCAAAGGATATGCAGAATGAATTTGAAATGTCATTACTCGGAGAACTATCCTTCTTTCGGGGTCTTCAGATACGTCAAAGCAACCAAGGAATTTTTATTTCTCAAACTAAGTGTATCAGAGAAATGATAAAGAGGTTCGGAATGGAATATTGCAAACCAATTACCACTCCTATGCAAACCAGTTGTAAGTTGAGTGAAGATGATGATTCAAAGTCTACATATTAGAGGAAATACAGGTCAATGATTGTTAGCCTACTATATGTGACAACATCTAGACCATATGTAATGTAGGCAGTTGGACAAGTGGCACAATTTCAAGCAGCACCAAAGGAATCGCGTGTATTAGCAGTGAAGAGGATTTTCAGATATCTCAAAGGAACATAAGAGTTTGGAATATGGTATCCAAAAGGAATGGGTTTATCACTTATTTTCTACACAGATGAAGATTGAGTAGGTTGCATTGATGACTGATGAAGCACCAATGCAACAACATTCTACTTGGGTGAGTGTTTAGTATCATGGATAAAAAAGAAACAATCATCAATATCTTTATCTACAGCCGAGGTAGAGTATATTGCAGTAGCAACATGTTGTACACAGGGTCTATGGATGAAACAAACTTTGACAGATATACAACTTGAGTATGATGAGCCCATTCCAATATATTGTGATAATACAAGCGCCATCAATATCTCAAAGAACTCAGTGATGCACTCCAAGATGAAGCACATTCCAATCAAGTATCAGTTTCTATGGGAATAGGTTGCAGAAAAGAACATATGAATTGAATATGTGGTCACAGAAGAACAAGTGGTAGACATCTTTACAAAACTACTTCCATGGGAAGCCTTCAAGTATCTTCACCAGAGACTCGGAGTTATTTATACTCCAAAATGAATTATTTTGAATGTTTATCTTATATGACTTAGATGTACATGAGGAAGCACCATAAAGAGGATAGTTCAGGTTGGGAGATTAGACAGTTCAGTTAGGGGGAGCAACCCCAGATGGAAAGATACTTTTTCCATTGATGAAAAAGGGGGAGAGATTTATCAGATGCAGAGGACATAGGCATGACTCCAGGGGGAGTGTTGGTCACAGAGATGCAAAGGACATAGGCACAGTTCCAGGGGGAGCAATGGTCACAGGGGAGGATTGTTGATATGAGTGATATGGATTCAGTATTGCATGACATGACATTAGTATTACATGAGAGTATTTCCATAAATTCCAAAGGGGGATATTTTTGATTAATTGGGTTGGTTTTCATTGATGTCAACCCTTGAATAAAGTCTGGTAGCAAATTTCGATATCACAATGGTTTGGGTAATGGACCCAAGTTTGTTTGATGGATAATGGTATGAGTTTTGATATATTTGCAGGTAATACTATTCCAAATGGATAGTACATGTCATTCCATTTCTGGTGGTATGTGGAACATCACATAACTCCTCATGGTTAGAGATTTATGGCCATGTGAAGTTGGAGAACCCTCATGAGTCATCTAGAAGCCCCTAAAAGTCAAAGTGTTTGCAAAAGAAATTATTTAAAAGATAAAGTTAATGGAGAACTCCCTAAAATAAGGAAAGTGGAATTCTACATGAAAGTATAAATACGAGGCAAGGCTCTTTCATTTAATCACACTTGAACACATTGAATTTTTGTTGTCGTGTAAGTCTTATTGCAAGTACTCATTGATACATCTAAAGTTGTGAAAGTCTGAGGTAGTATGAAGGGTTTATGGTGAAAGCTTCGGAATTACATCGAATACTAAGAAAACCTAATTTATGAGGCGTATGTGGGATAACAATGTATTACGGTGCGTATGTACGTGGGCTGGCAGTGTATTAGGGTGCGCACATGTTGGTAAAGCCATGGAAACTTGAGAAGATGAAGATGTGGAGGTTCTATATTCTGAGATCAAGCTCCCAGGAAGGTCTACAGTGCTTAGATACATCAGATCTATCCAATGGTTCAAAAGTTCTGTCTTATTTCTATGAATAGTTGGATTTTGATGTATGCATGAGAAATGGTTATGGAGATTTGAGGATTCTCCCTAGAGAGACTAGTGGTCGCATGGGATCTTCTATATAAGTCAGATCTACAGAAATACAGTTTTGGTATATTTATCATTTATACATCTTGTTAGAATTGAGGCACATCTTGAATTTCTTGGTATATGGCTAAGGGTTTGTGGTAGATGGTTGAGAGTTTATATTTGTGAAGTGGTTGATGTATTGAGAGGTGGATTATCATAAAGGGTTTGATGACTAGATCATGTGAGGGTTATTATACTTGTTCATGATTACACACACCTATATGGAACATGACTAGAGAGAGAGATATATTCTTTGGGTAAAGGTTATGTATGAGGATGCATACACATGGTACAGTTATAGTCTAAATACAGTGATAGGTTGCAGATCTATGTGAAAGAATTTGTAGAGGGTCAGATGTTTTCAGAAGAAAGAAAATCCTAGTTTTTGGAAGCCATATGCAGACTACATAACTATTTGGTCGTGTACATACATGGGTTGCATGTTAAGAACCAAATATCAATATAGCATAGAAAAAACTCAGAAAAAGTACTCAACGCCTTGAAAAAGAGATAATTTCAAATAATAATCCTCTTCGAGGGGGCAACCTCCTTTTA
>JZKD02S1737790.1:306510-328205 GCA_000966675.3 Picea glauca | reverse complement strand
ACATGTATATAATAATCCCCAATTACATTTTGGAAAACATCATGTATGGATAAAAGACTAATAAAGTAATGTTGACCATTCTGAGTAACTAAAAATATAATGTGCAGGTTGCACAAGTTCATGATCCATTATGAACAAAAAGTTTTCTATTAAAGCATGTTGATGTATCCAAAAATGTTAGGGTGAGGCCTAACCAAGGTTGCTCAAGGAAAAGAGCAGGAAGATCCCAATAGGGATTAAACTACAAAATAAGAGAAAGGGAAAAAGGAGGAACACTTTTCCAACCCTAAGAACTCTAAATTGCTTACAGAGTTGTAGGTCTTAGATGAGCAGTTGTGAGAACAAGTACAGCTGGAAAAGGGATAATGAATAAATGAGTATGTTCGATTGAGCTAGCTTGGTTGAAACCATGTAACAAAATCCAGTGAGGCCTTAGAAATAACTCAGCCGAGTTCAAAGTCCTAGGCTGTGTAGAGGGAGTTGGAAAAAAGGAAGAACCCTTAACACTTTTCCTGTTGTGTATTATGTTTTCTCTGGGATGGGAAATTTGGTATGTTGATAAAAGTAAATGTTTTGACACCATAGTGAGGGTTGTATTACTACAGAAATAGTTGAGAACTGTTTGTATTGCATTCATGAAAACATTAAGGATAATGTGATGAAGTGCATAGAGATATGCTAGGACATATCTTAAAACTATTTTATTGGTTTAAAAGCTATGATACTTGCACTTTTATTTTTACATGACGACTAACATAATTATGATGTATGTCATGTGTAGAGAGAAATTGGAACTATTAAGAGAGACAGTTTCCAATGATGGACAACCTCAAGCAAAGGATGACTATGATAAGGATGTTTTGGAAAGATTGTTGAAGGGAGTTTAGAAGTCCCCAAGAAGCACCATTGATAAGGTAATATCAAAGAGGGTGTCGTGTAGATTTTAAGCTTGTAAAATATTTACTGCAAACAAATTTTCAGCAAAAGAACAGAAAAGATACAATGGAAAATACAATAATACACATATTTTTTTCCCCTGGAAACCCCAACTAGGAAAACCATCATATTTATATTCATTCATCATGATACATTGTTTATAATACAATATACATATAGGAGCCAACGACATCCAAAACCCTAACCCAATGACCTAGGTTAGTCAACAACCCTAATTCCTTAACCGAAAATAGAAAACCGTCTGCAAAAAACCATGTGTCGAAAAACCACCTAAATATGTGACGCTACTACTTGTGCAAAGAATATAACACATACCGGAAATTCTCCCACTTGATGTTTTATTTTCATACAGGGGGTTACAGGGTTACATAGTCAACAATCTAGGGCAGCAATGCCCATGGATCCTCTACACCAAGTGAAATTATCAGTGCTCATAGATTTTGTTAATGAATCTGCAATGTTCTTCAAAGTGTCCACCTTCATCAGCAATACTTTATTTTATTCAACCATGTATCTCACAAAGTGATATTGAATATCAATATGGTTTGTATTTGAATGATAAGTCAGGTTCTTCACCATTAAAATTTCACTTGGACTGTCACAATCTATCCTTACATCTTTTTGTACCAACCAAATACTTGAACACAATCTTTGTAACCATATTGCTTCCTTAATTTCATGAGTGGATACCATGTATTTAGCTTTTGTAGTTGAAAGTGCCACTAGAGCCTGTATATTTCTCATCCAACTTATTTCTCCTCCAAACAGGTTAAACACATACCCACTTGTAGATCTCCTACGATCCAAATCTCTAGCCCATTCTGCATCCACAGAGCCATGTATATCCACCAAATTGTCCAATCTCAGTCTTCCTTGGTAGCACAATCCATAGCTAGAAATGCCACACAAGTACCTGGAAACCCTTTTTACTATTGTCCAATGCTCCTTCCCTGGTTTTGACATATACCTGCTCAAAACTCCCACTGCATGTGCAATGTCTGGTATAGTATAGACCATTGCATACATCAAACTACCAAGTGCACTCACATATGGAACATGATACATGTCCTCCTCCTCTTCATGTGTCTTGGGACATTGATCCGCATATAACTTTACACCAACATGAATAGGAACCTTGACCAGTTTACATTCCTGCATATTAAACCTCTGTAATATTGTCTCGACATATTTTCTTTGATTTAACCAGAGTTTCCTCTTTTTCTGATCTCTTTTAATTTCCATGCCCAAAATGAAATTTGAAGCATTGAGATTCTTCATGTCAAATTTAGAGGACAACCGAATTTTCACATCCTAGATAATCTCCTTGTTGTTTCCTATCAACGACATGTCATCCACATACAAGACCAAACAAATCAAATGATCACCAATTAATTCAAAATACACATACTGATCCTCTTTGCTTCTTGTGAAGCCAAGTCCCATCATATAAGTATCAAATTTTTTATACCACATACTTGGTGATTGTTTTACACCATACAAGGAGTTTTTCAACTTGCATACCAACTCCTTTTTTCCCTTCACATCATAACCTTCTGGTTGCCTCATATAGATTTCTTCTTCCAGATCCCCATGTAGGAATGTTTTCTTCACATCCATCAATTTTACCTCAAAATCAAATGCATCAGCAACAAATAAAATAAATCTTAAATAGAGGTTAATTTGGAAACAGGAGAAAAAATCTCACCAAAATCAATTCCCTCAACTTGGGAATAACCCTTTGCTACTAACCGAGATTTGTATTTGTCCATTTTTGCTTATGCATTCAACTTCTTTTTAAATACCCATTTGCTGCCAATGGGATTTCTTCTAGTCGGCAACTCCACTAAATCCCAAGCCTCATTCTTATCCAAAGATTCCATTTCTTCGTCCATGGACCTTTTCCAGAGATTTCCATCCTCTGAATCCATTGCCTCCCTGACAATTCTAGGATCATCATCAGTAATAGACAAAGAAAAAATTGAACGGAAATGAGATGGAGTATACCTTTCCGGTATCATTATTTCTCGAACTAATCTCCTCAATACTAGAGTATGAGGATCTTCTTCTTCTGATTCTTGTTCTTTTGTAGAGTCTGATTCATCATCCTTTAAATCAAACTCTATTTTCTTTGGTTCTTCCTTACTTGGTAGGACTTCTTGTTTAACAACATCCTTCATTTCTCTAAATACCACATCTCGGCTAAACACTACCTTCTTAGTTTCTGGGTTCCAAAGCTTATAACCTTTGAGGCCATATTTATATCCAATAAAGATACACTTTTCATCCTTCTTATCTATCTTACTCATGTTTTCTTTTAGAGCATGAACATATGCATCACATTCAAATACCTTGAGATGTGAGAGAAGTTTCCTTACTATACCATACCTCTTGTGGAGTCTTGTCATCCAACACTGATGAGGGTGATATCTTGACCAAGTAACATGCATAACCCACTGCCTCTACCCAGAATTCTTGCCCTAGCCCGGCACCACTGAGCATGCACCTTGATTTTTCCATCAACGTCTTATTCATCCTTTTTGTAAATCCATTCTGTTGAGTTGTATATGGAGTAGAATTCTTCCTTTCTATATTGCACTTCTTACAAAATTATTCAAATTCATTCTCGCAGAACTCTCTATCATTATCTATCCTCAACACCTTAATTATTTTCTTTGTTTGATTCTCAACAAATACATAAACTCTTTAAACCTGTCAAAGACTTCAGATTTCTTCTTGAGGAAATATATCCAATTATTCCTCGAGAATTCATCTATATAATGATACATAGTACACAAAATTTCCTAATGATGGGACCGACACAGGTCCAAAAACATCATTGTGAACTAGTTGTAAAATTTATTCTTTCCTTGTTGCACCGGAGGGGAATCTTACTCAATTCTGCTTCCCATATAGACAATGTTCACAGAAATCAAAATCCAGAGAGAATTTAGACATACCTTCAACCATACCTTTAATGTGTAGTAGTCGAAAAAACTTCTCTCGGATATGCCCCAATCTTTGATGCCACAGCATAACCTTTTCTCCAGAGACTATAGGAGTTATTTCTTCTTCAACTCCAATATCAGGAACAATGGAACTATTACACCCATCACTAATATTGCTTCCTTGAATCTTATACAGAGTTCCAAAGAGAACTCCCTTCAGCAACACCATTGCTCCTCGAACCATCCTGCGGGTTTCCTTTTCAAATATTGTTTTTACACCTACATCATCCATTTTTCTTATATAAATCAAATTTCTGGCCAAACCTGGGATGTGCAGAACACTAGGAAGTGTTCTGATCCTTCCATCTATGAGCCTCAACTTGACTTTTCCTCATCCTATGATTATGGTTGTCGAATCATCACCTAAGAAAACATTACCTCCATCATACCTTTCATATTCACATAACCACTCCCTATGGGGATTCATATGAAATGATGCACTTGAGTCAACCAACCATGCCTCAAGATCTGCATGTGTGCTTGAAGAATCCAAGTACACATCCCCTCCTTCCTTGGAGGCATTTTCTTCTGTAGAAGGAGATTATTCGGATCCCTTCTTTTTCTCAACTTTGGATCTACATTGCTTCTTGTAGTTCCCTTATTTTCCACATCTCCAACATACCTTTACAAACTTTCTGGGAGATTTAGATCTACCCTTCAACTTAGATCTCCCACTTGAGAACTTAGATATATTTATTTCCTGGGAGATTCTTCTTGAAAATAATGCGTTTGTGCTCTGTCCTTCCATATTATTTTGTCGCATCTCCTCTGACAACAAGGATGAGACCACTTCATCAAAATTCAAAGAAGTTGTATTACTACCTATGGCCACAATCAGACTATCCTACGATTTTGGTAAAGAACACAATAAATTGATACATTTATCTTCATCTAAAATTTTAATCTCAACAGATACTAACAGACTTACGAGAGTATTGAAGTCATTCAAATTCTCTGCCACCAAGTCTCCATCTCTCATCCTCGGGTTATACAACTTCTTTATCAAGAATAATTTATTTACTAGGGAATTAGACTGATCCAACTTCCCCAACTTATCCCATAAATCCTTGGTTATAGCTTCCTCTGACACATTCATTAATACTGAATCTAAGAGACACAGTTGGATTGTGCTCTTTGCCTTCCAATCCAAATTTTTCCATTCATCTGTTGAAGTTCCTATAGGTGCATTACTTGGATCTATCGTGATCCACTGATATCTGTCCACCAACAGATATTCCATATTGACCTTCCATGGCTCAAAACTTTTCCCATTAAACTTCTCAATCTCCATCTTTGAATTGCTTTCCATTTCTTTTCACCTAAAAAATCAATACCACAGATCTCCCACTGTAACAAGGCTTATCACAGTCCTGAGACAAACCCTTGACCAAAAAGGCATCCCCATGAAGCCAACAAATATATGATACCAAATGTAGATTTTAGCCTTGTACAATATTTACTACAAACATATTTTCAGTAAAAGAACATAAAAGATACAATAGAAAATACAAACATTACACAGATATTTTTCCCCTGGAAACCCAAACCGGGAAAACTAGCATATTCTATATTCATTCATCATGATATATTATTTACAATATAATATACA
The DNA here is from genome assembly GCA_000966675.3 of Picea glauca. Classification (NCBI taxonomy): domain Eukaryota; kingdom Viridiplantae; phylum Streptophyta; class Pinopsida; order Pinales; family Pinaceae; genus Picea; species Picea glauca. The sequence goes on along the minus strand of JZKD02S1737790.1, from coordinate 322,634 downwards.
TATAGAATCCAACGGCATCCAAAAACCTAACCCAATGACCTAGATTAGTCAACAACCCTAATTCCTTAACCAGAAATATAAAACCAACGGCAAAAAACAATGTACCGAAAAACAATCTAAATATGTGACACGTTTCCCGAGGCATAATTTTTTTCTCAAGGGTGGTTCCCCTACAACCCCCCCTCAAACCCACCTGCATGCCCGACGCAAAGAAGACACTGCTACTCATGCAAAGAATATAACACATAAACAACATTTCAGAATCCAAAACATGTATAAAAAGTTTTCATGCCTATGTGGCACAAGGTATGAAGGGATTGGGTAAGAATCCCTTCTGAAATGTTTTATTGTTTTAATGTTATTCATGAAATTTTGAAAGGTAGTTGTATGCCATGGATGCCCAAGTAGGGTATGATTCATGAAGGAGAACCTTAATTATGGAGGTGTGAACCTCTGGCAATAAAGACTGATTGTATGATGTAGGAGCATCTGAACCAAATGATCTCTTTTGACTCAAAAGGTCAAAACAACCTTTAATAAGGGATTTGGTTCCCTAATTGTTTATTTTGTTATGTAATAAATCTCTAGAATACGTCTAGAAGGAATTGAGAAGCTTAGTGGTTAGGAATTTTGTTTTTTTTTCAATTATAGGTGATGAGAGAAATTGTAGGGATTAGGACTGATTAGTTTGTTAGAATAGTTGAGGCTCGATAGAGCTTAAATTTGATGAGTATTGTAATAGAGGGGGCGACAGGAGACTAATCGTTGGAAATAAGCTAGAGGAGATTCAAAGATCGAGCCTGTAGAACTCTGAGAAATAAAATTGAATTGCAAATGAATAGAAGAATTTGGTTTCTTTATCATCGAACTTTTGTGTGTACGAATTAATATTTGTGTGTTTAAGAATTACTATATGTTACAATAATCAAACGTTTCTATTCCAAAATCAAGGTTAGAACTCTCCTTTAGATAGAATGCATGTGCAAGATTGTATAAATCCCTTTGCTCATCTACATATCGAGATCGTGAAGATCAAGGAAGAAAACCCCGATCGAATCATGTTAGTCAATAACCTGATAGAGGAGATGAATGTGAGTCATTCATCAGAGGGAAAATTGATCTCAATAGTCATATCTAATTAAAGATCCACTGGAGTTAAGGACAAAACATCAGTCGTTCAATTTGATCGATGGTAGGGAATCATTGCAGAGCGCGAAGGCGAAATTAACGGACGTGTTAGTTCACGGTTCACAATCAACCAACACTGTTGACCTCGTCAGGGTGGGTGATCAACGACCACAATTAAAAGATTTGGGAGAGAACTTTTTAGATTGCAGATATTGAACTTTTTGGTAAAGAGCAAGCACATTGGGGTTTTGAAATCACTGTGAACCATCGACATGTGAACGATCAGTGAGTGAACTTGCAAGGAACCCATGCATTAATGTTGTGTAAACTCTTACTTTGATTGAGTTATGTGGGTGAGCTGCGAGTCTGGTTTTGAATTCTATTAGCATTTAAGAAGGATTTGATAGGGTTTAACTTTGGCCTTGCATCATTGTAACCCTTGAAAGAATTCATGAACTGATATGTATTCATTGACCAATCAAGGAATGATTGGAAACAAAAGTTCTCATGGACAACACGTTGATTTAATGCATTGAGAAGATGCATGTGGTAGAAGAATGGGGCATATATAGGGCTTCCCATTGTGGAAGAATTATCTTCCAGTACTCTGTAGAGTTGTATGATTGGTAAAATAGAAATTAGGTGACCCTAAATGTTGGTACCCTGATTATTGGTAAGGAAAGAAATGATTAAAGGAATTCATGTGAAAATTTGAGTTTCATGAGTGATGATTTGAGGCTGTGGTAAATTCAGATAAGAAAATATGGTTCTGCTATATTTATAAATATGGACAGAGAATCCATATGGTAATAAGTGGGTTGAGTTCCAATGCCCCTTGGAAAAAGTGCTTGACATGAATTATAATAATTTAAAACCAATGTAAGGGTACATTGGGTATGGATGTGGCCATGGGGATTGACACACTGATTAAAGTTATTTGATATCTGAATTGCATTTGGAAAAAATTAGTATGTTGAAAGGATGCATACGTAAACAATGATATATTTCCTTTTTACCTTTTCTTAGATGAAAATGACTTGGACTATTAGTATGCATAGTTTTGAAAATATAAAGTGCATGAAAACTAAAAATTTGTTTGGTTGAGGATTGTTGAAATTGCAGGAAAAAAAGGGGGTATTGGATATGGCAGTGTTGTAATCCCATAAATAAGACCAATTTGTTGTTGAACCAAACTATTATGGGAAGAAAAATACTATACTTGTAAATATGGTTCCTGTGTGGGACAGATATGGAAAAAAAAATGTGGAATTTAGAAATATGTGGGTGACAAATTTGCAATAAAATTCTAAAATTAAAATTTATGATGATATCTCATAAATTTCTGTAGACCTGTGATATAGGTGAGCAGAAAAAGATCTATCCAGGAAGGGAAAATGAAGGTTTTCAAGGTGGAAAGCATGAACGACGGCTACTGTTAGGATAGGAAAAGGTGTGGTAAGCCATGATCACACTATAATATGTTGTGTTATGGAAATACAAGCCGAAGGGATGCCTCAGCAGAGAAAGTATGAGGGACGCCTCAACTGTAAGGGTCAACAAAGTCTTTATATCTCTTCTTATGTGAGAAAACCTTGGCAAGACAAGATGGATCGCTCGAGGGATTGTATAGCAGAGAAGGGGATGCCTGAGCCTAGGCCTAGAGGGTGAGTGACCGCAAGGAAGAGGAGAATTTGATCATCCTCGTAAAATATTGATTGGGATATTGCACACAATGGGTATGCCCAAGAAGAGCAGTAATGCCAAGAGAACAAGACAACCATGTGGAAGTGAATCCACAAACTACACAGATAAGTATTGTGCTATATTATGAAAATTTTACTCTTGAACTTTGCACAACAACAATCATTTTCACATGAAATTGTGATTAATTTTCTTGTTGTCCAACAATTTTGAAGACAGGTGATGAAGACCGAGAGTCTATAAAGGACCTGACCAAGAAAGAGGATCAATATTTCTGAAGCAGAGGAATGAAAAAGGCATGACATGTGTTACTGAGAAAGAACATGGAGGATGATGTTCCTTTTAAGGGGGAGGGGATTGTGACACCCATGTTTCCCCTATCTTGTAATTAATAATTAATTATGATTACCATGTTATGGCATGGGAACAATGTAAATGTATTATTTATATTTCCAATGAGTGACTGTGGGGGTGAAGCCTTGAAATACTGGCCATGATATCACTAGAGGAAAGAATGGAAAATCTAAAAGAGATTGTTCATTATGTTAGCAACATTTCTTGTATAGGGGTGTTCTCCTCTCTAATTTTAGGCCTCTGGTGTAAACGCATAGAAGTGGGGTTTGAAAACCAGTCGAATGTGTTTTATTCAAAGGCCGCAGCCATAAGCGCCGAGCGCAGCTCATAGAAGAAGTCCATTTCGGGCTTAAAATCAAGCAAGCGAGCAGTCTGATTTCAACGGCAAGGATCAATTGATGAAGTAGATCGACGGTCATCGGGATTTTGGGGCTACCAAGTTGCCCGAGATATAGCATGAGAGATAGCACCTATATTTCAAGACAAATCTGGCCGGTCGTCCATCTAAAGGACACACGGTGCACATCCATGCTTTCGCAGTTTGGTAAATCGGGAATTTGAGGAAGAAACGCATTGTGAACTCTCGGTGCAAGAAATCCCGAGAAGATCGGGACCATTGATTAGAAAGACACGCGGCGCAAGATCCGAGCCACGGGTGGGGCCTTTCGGGATTTTCATAGTGAAGCCGCCAACATCATCTAGGCCATCCGATCCAAAGGACGCGTGGCACAAGATCTAGTCACTTCAGCATTTCGTCATTCGAGAGTTCAAAGGGTAAGGGCTCCTCGTCATTTCACATCTTGAAACCCCGAACCCCAAAGCGCCAAAATCCCCCAGAGTCGGGCCCATGGTTTTGGTGCCTGCTCACAAAGGAACAGGCCTGGAGAAGGGGCGCTAACGTTTATCACGTGGCAAGGCGGGTTCCAAAGCACCGAAAGCATCTCAGCCATCGATTCCGCAGGGGCACATGGTGCGCGATTAGGCTCTTTGCCTTTTTGCCCATCGCGACTTTGAAACACAAGGAGCAGCCCCCTCCCAGCCGCGAAACGCGAAATGCCGAAAGCGCTTTTGAATCTAGGCACAGGGTCACAACCCGCGGTCACTTGGGGGCGATAGAAAGAACTGTGCAAAGGGTCAAAGTGCCAGGTTTAGCTACAGAAGGGATCACCGCATCCTCCAGAGACCAATTCAGCTCGACCTCGTTCTTGGTCCTCGCTAAAAATAAATGAAGGTGGATGTAGGTAGTTGAAACCTCAGCTCGAGCCATAAATGGAAGGTATGGGAGGCCTGGAGCAATTAGCCCGTGGTACCCTTGCGGGAAGGTCCCCCCTACAAGAGCCATACTGAGTTAAGGTGGTGTTTGAAAAAGGAGTTCAGGCCAGATTTGACTTAGGAGACGCCACACCTTGAAAGTCCTGAGACGCCTCTGCTGGGAAAAAGGGGAAGAGTATATGTAGGAATTTTTGCCATTTTTGTAAGGATCGATGGTTGAGCAAGGCTCCCGGTGGTAAACTTTAATGAAGCACTATTTTCCTGGTTATGTTTGGACTCTTGAGACTTCTTGTCTTATGAATGTCAGTTTTTCTTTCATGTCTTTGTTTACACTATGTTAGGATGGCTCGGAATTGGAGAATCCGGTCGAGTGGTAACTATTATAGGATGATGTAGAGTTTGATCACTGTAACACTTGCACTGTTTCTAATCGGTCCCTGTGATTTTCTTAGCGCTGAACGACTTGGAATTGGAGAATCCAGTCAAGTCCCCCCTCTCAGTTCCTCGAAGCTCTGAACCAGAGGATCTCGCATTCAGAGTTTTTCTTCTACAAATTACTGAAAGGCCTATTGCCTGAGGTAGTTTGTCCACTCCCCTCGCCAAGTCTTCAACCTGCTCATTTTCAAATCAACCCACTGACTGAAGTCAAATAAAGACCTCCTTTGTTCCTCGCATGCCGGACCCAGTCCCTGAGTTTGAGTGATATCTTCCCGAGTCTCTACCCATTAGATCACCCCATTAAACAAATCGTGACATAAAAATGATGGGCATTGGGCTCTGCTCCTGCAAGCAATCTAGGGGTGACTTCTGACGCTAACATTTCTGGCGCCATTGCCGGGGACGAAGTTGAAGATTTTCCCTGGGCAGAACGACATTGAGCCTCTGATTCTGAATGTGCATCAGAGATCAGAGCCCTTAAATATTTCTACTGTGCACCTGGCGACTCCACTATGGCGACTCCATTATTTTCACTTCACTGCTTCAACTGTAGCTATTGTTAGCACACCTGAAAGCTGACCCTAAGGAGCTTTCTCGAGAAGGTTTTAGCAGCTGCTTTCTCAGCCTGAGAAGCTTCCTGGGGTAACAACAACGTTAATATCTAGCCTTTGATGATGAACAAGGACCAGACACATTCGAAGCTGTAAATCTTTCACCTGGCGACTCCATGATTCAAGGATCAATCAGCGAATCCACTGGTTCGATATGGAGAAAATATTAGCTAAAAGGTTTGCTTTCTGTGACTTTTCCCAGATAGTTGGTTTTCCTAATACACTTCCTGATAGAGACATATGGGAAAATTTCCTCCCTGAATTTCACGCAAAGAGTTGGGAGGTACCAGCTGAGCATTTACTGGACTTTCATGAGGTTATTCATCGACTTAATATCATGCATGAAGATGTCCAGATTAAGCTCTTCAGGTATTCATTGAAGGGGGCTGCTCTTGAATGGTGTCGGTCTCTTCCCGCTGCAAGCATCTGCTCTTTAACAGGTTTTCATACAACTTTCAATTCATTTTGTAAAGACTACTATCCAGCTGATTGTTTGTTTGAAAACTATTGTGAGGAGTTTTCTTTGCTTCATGAAGCCTCTGCTGGCCCTGAAGACCATGTCCATGATAAATCCTTTACTGTGGAGGAAAGCATTTGCCATGAAAAAATAGAGGTGTCGAATGATATTAATTGTGTTAGCCCTAGAACGGAAGCATCTGACATTATTTCAGATGCACCTGCTCTTTTAGATGTTCATAACGATCAACATGCGTCTTGTAGAAATTGCGAGTTTATGGAACAAATGTGGTCTATAGTAGATGGCTCACCTGGGTATCAGGTTGAAGCAGATGTTCCTAGCTGCCCTGCTTATGATGACGAAGACCTCCCCATTTTTAAAGAAGAGATGGTTGTGGAGGAGGATTTTTCTCTTTTCCTTCAAGGGGTTTCTCATGATATATTTTTTCCTGGGATTAAAGTAAAAAAAATTATGTATGAATAGCCAGAAGCAGCAGATACCATTGTCCCTGAAACAGATATTTTTGACAGGATCACTATTCTGGAGGAGGAATATAGAAATGAAGGTCACCCCATTTTTGATGAATATTATAGTGATGATGAGCAACAAGCTTATCCTACATTTGATCACTATGAAGACGTTGCCCGACATGACAGCAAGCAGAGCCATCCCATGGTCCCTATTTATGATGAATACGAATCTTACCCGGGGGAGAGCCAACCAGAAGAGGAGAAAGAACCAAAGGAGCAGAATATTTCCTGTCCAGAGCCAGTCAGCGAGCAGCCACTGCCTGAGAGCAATGAGCCTATGTAAGTTGTCCACCAGCCTGTGCTTATCAGAGATATTCAGCCACATGTGAATGACTGTGTAGCAGAGGAGGCTGTCTGTCGTCCATTTTCTTTAATTCGCCACTCATTCTATGACCCTATCAGAAAGTACATGGAGTGGAATTTCCTCTATGCCTTAGAGCCACCCACCTTCATCTTCACGACAACCCTTGAAGATGAATCAAAGGATGTAACCATTTTGATCTCCTGGTTACATCGTTTGTTATCCATCATTGACAGAAGGAAGGAGCTTCTATTTAGGAAGCTGCTTGAATGGCTATGGTGGAAATTTTCTTTCACCTAGCCCCATGTAAAGGATTTTGATAGTTTAGGACTGTACATAAATAAGCTCTTTTGAGCATGTATCTTGTTTTGTTTTAATTTTACTTTTCGGCCTATATTTTCAGCAGGGGGCATTTTGAGCTTGACTCCATAGCCCAATAGCAAGGCACTGAAACTGCAAAATGAGTTCTTAGAGCATCACAGGGACGACTCTATCCCCCATGGAGCCTAATGTTAGCAACATTTCTTGTATAGGGGTGTTCTCCTCTCTAATTTTAGGCCTCTGGTGTAAACACATAGAAGTGGGGTTTGAAAACTGGTCGAATGTGTTTTATTCAAAGGCCGCAGCCATAAGCGTCGAGCGAAGCTCATAGAAGAAGTCCATTTTGGGATTAAAATCAAGCGAGCGAGCAGTCTGATTTCAACGGCAAGGATCAATTGATGAAGCAGATCGACGATCATCGGGATTTCTAGGCTACCAAGTTGCCCGAGATATAGCATGAGAGATAGCACCTATATTTCAAGACAAATCTAGGCCGGTCGTCCATCTAAAGGACATGCGGTGCACATCCATGCTTTTGCAGTTTGGTAAACCGGGAATTTGAGGAAGAAACGCATTGTGAACTCCCGGTGCAATAAATCCTGAGAAGATCGTGACCATTGATCAGAAAGACACGTGGCACAAGATCCAAGCCACAGGTGGGGCCTTTCGGGATTTTCATAGTGAAGCCACCAACGTCATCTCGGCCATCCGATACAAAGGACGTGTGGTGCAAGATCTAGTCATGTCGGCATTTCGGCATTCAAGAGTTCAAAGGGTAAGGGCTCCTCGTCATTTCACATCTCGAAACCCCGAACCCCGAAGCGTCGAAAGCACCCAGAGTTGGGCCCATGGTTTTAGCGCCTGCTCACAAAGGAACAGGCCTGGGGAAGGGGTGCTAACATTTATTGCATTGCAAGGCGGGTCCCAAAGCACCGAAAGCATCTTAGCCATCCATTCCGCAGGGGCACGTGGTGCGCGATTAGGCTCTTTGCCTTTTCTCCCATTGCGACTTTGAAACACAAGGAGCAGCCCCCTCCCAGTCGCGAAACGTGAAATGCCGAAAGCGCCTTTGAATCTAGGCACAGGGTCACAGCCCGCAGTCACTTGGGGGTGATAGAAAGAACTGCACAAAGGGACGAAGTGCCGGGTTTAGCTACAGAAGGGATCACCGCATCCTTCAGAGACTAGTTTAGTTCGACCTCGATCTTGGTCCTCGCTAAAAATAAATGAAGGTGGATGGAGGTAGTTGAAACCTCAGCTCAAGCCATAAATGGAAGGTATGGGAGGCCTGGAGCAATTAGCCTGTGGTACCCTTGCGGGAAGGTCCCCCCTGCAAGAGCCATGCTGAGTTAAGGTGGCGTCTGACAAAGGAGTTCAGGCCAGATTTGACTGAGGAGATGCCACACCTTGAAAGTCTTGAGACGCCTCTGCTGGGAAAAAGGGGAAGAGTATATGTAGGCATTTTTTCCATTTTTGTAAGGATCGATGGTTGAGCAAGGCTCCCAGTGGTAAACTTTAATGAAGCATTGTTTTCCTAGTTATGTTTTGACTCTTGAGACTTCTTGTCTTATGAATGTCAGTTTTTCTTTCGCGTCTTTGTTTACACTGTGTTAGGATGGCTCAGAATTGGAGATTCCAGTCGAGTGGTAACTGTTACAGAATGATGTAGAGTTTGATCACTGTAATAGTTTCACTGTTTCTAATCGGTCCCTATGATTTTCTTAGCACTGAACGACTTGGAATTGGAGAATCCAGTCAAGTCCCCCCTCTCAGTTCCTCGAAGCTCTGAACCAGAGGATCTCGCATTCAGAGTTTTTCTTCTACAAATTACTGAAAGGCCTGTTGCCTGAGGTAGTTTGTCCACTCCCCTCACCAAGTCTTCAACCTGCTCATTTTATAATCAACCCACTGACTGAATTCAGATCAAGACCTCCTTTGTTCCTCGCATGCCGGACCCAGTCCCTGAGTTTGAGTGATATCTTCCTAAGTCTCTACCCATTCGATCACCCCATTAAACAAATCGTGACATAAAACTGATGGGCGTTGGGCTCTCCTCCCACAAGCAATCCAGGGGTGACTTCTGATGCTAACACATTATGTCAAATGACCCCATGTTGGCCCTCGACCAATTTTTGAGGAAACCTTGGTCAAATTTGGACCAATTTTGGACTTCAACACATTGTTCGAAGAAGGAGCACCTAGGTGGAGCGGATATCGTGGATCTCACCCATTTTTGTGGGCTATGTGGACCCAATAAGGGGTTCTTTAGGGTTTTTGTAATGGGTTATGGGATGGCGGCCCATGGGGTTTTCCCATGTTTGGCCCTATTGTAAGGGTTTGTAAAAGTATAAATAAAAGAAGGATGTGTCGTAGAAGTAGTTTTGAGTAGTCTTAGAGATAAGTGCAAGTAGTTGAATGGATTTGTGCAAGGGAATGAATGTATGTTAAGGCTTTGTGCTTGATAGAGAGTGGCATTGTGCCTTGACCTAGTTTTGGAAGGAGGATCTGGTGCTCAGTGCTCAGATCTCCTGTCTGGTGTGAAGCTTGACTCTATGGCTTAGTGCACAGAAGTAACTGAATGTAGAGAATGACAAATAATAAAGAGGCAAAGAGGTTGGTGGACGTAACCCCACACTGGGGTGAAACATGTATATCAGGTGTCTTTGGCTTGCTTTGTGTTGTGTTATTTATTTGCTTAGTGCTTTGCTTATTTTGTATGATACATAGATCTTGTGGTTTCTTAAGTGCTTTACTGGTATTAAGGGTAAATGAATTTTAAATCTAACTCAGTGTTAAGATCTCAGGATATATATAATCATTTGTTGTTATTGCGTCGATCTATATTTGACTAAATCCTGCAGTGTTAATTAAAATAAGAAACTAACGCATGTTAATCCTAGTGTTAATAGACTATTGTGAGAAGTGTTTGTATCAAAAATTCGTGTCCCAACTTGGTTACAGACACCTGCGTCCTGTAACCCTCCCTGATTCTACCTTGGGTGAGACCTTTCCTGCTTCATAGGTGTTTCCGAAAGGGCTGGTAGTTAGGGTTTTGCTGGTGCGTTGTTAAGCGTTGAACCCTGGGTCTTCCCTTGTGCCAACAAATGGTTCTGTTGCAAGGACTTGAAACTGTGTTTGACGGGAACTGAAGTAAAGAAAAGAGAAGCTTTGTGTGTATATATGTTGCTGAAGTGCGTAGTACTCTACTTGACATGTTAAGCTCTATGCTAAGAAAGAAATTTGATCTGAAGAAAAGAGGTAAGATCTTAAAAGAGGTAAAGCTTTGTGCTTTGACAAGAGAAAGATAAGTGATTTCTTTTTTTCAAAAGCATGAATGTAAGTATGTTTAATAGATTTTGTCCTAGTCTTAAGGCTATGGAGCAGGTGAAAGAAAAAATTGATTTGAATAAATTTAATGGAAATGAAGAAAGATATGTTATTCCTATGCATAGAAAGACTTTTTGGACTAATAAGTGGATGCAGGAACCTAGAAAAGTTTTTTGCAGATTGTAGGTCCAGCACTATGATCCTAGTGCGCAGTACAGAAAAGGATCGGGAACGCTTAAATAAAAAGAGGATTGACATTGTGTTATAACTGCAGAAGACCGAGACACCTTGCTAAGGAATGCCCTGGCACATGTCCTATTTGTCTTTGTTGTAATATTGTTGGTCATGAAGTTTAAGATTGTCCAAGGATGATTTCTAAAGTTGAAAGGATGAACATTAGACAAGAAAACTATGAAGGAAGTCAAAATACCAAGGGCATGTTAGAGAGTCATAAAGAGAAAGAATCAGAGGAAACTCGGACTACGTTACTACAGTTGAAAGAAATGATGGATGTTCATAAAGATGTCAATTTACTAGAGATCCTAAAAGCAAAACAATGCATAAGTGAAATAATACAAGACTTCGACATAGACCGTGTCTTGGATGAGGAAACATAAGTGAATATAATGATAGAAGACACTTGGGAAATTTTGGGAAAGCCTACTGTGGTACCTTCATTGGGAAGGATAGGCTTGTTTAAGGGAAATATGATAACCTTGCGTGGAAGAGTTACTAATGTACCTATTATTGTTCATGGAACATCGACAGAAGAGGAACTTGAAGTCATTAAGATTATTGGGAACAATGCCCCTTTCCCACTTTTATTAGGTAAGACTTGGATTAAGAAGGATCAGATTGGAAGGAAAGAAGAGGAAGAAGCTAAAGAAAGGAAAAAGAAAGAACTAAGGTATTTCATAGCTAGAAAAATAGACCGACTAATAGAAGAACGAGAGGATAAGTCGAAGCAACAGAAAAAAGTAACAATGCATGAAGAACAAAAGGTAAGAGAATCAGCTATCAAGGTTGAAAAAATGAAAAAGGTTCGGGGGACCTATATGCTCAAGAAAGAATTATATCCACTCAGGAAGTGTTAAGAAAATGGAGAGTAACCTCAAACCCTTTGAGGGCACCTCAACAGTGCGAAGTCACTATGATAGGGGAAGATAAGAATAAAAATGGAAAGAGAATTCTAGAAACAGTTAGAGAGACTCAGATCACAGGAAAGAAGGAAAGGAAGCTCAATTAAAATAAAGTTAATTTAGATAAGATACAAGAAACTACATAGAAAATATGGAAGACTTCACAGACCTGAACCTTGCAGGAGGTAGGTTTGCAGGATTTGAACCTCGCTAGAACAACAAGACTGCATAGAATAGGACTTCACCCCGACGAAGCTATGTGACCATTGGAGGTGCCCCGGCCGTTAGAACGACACTCTGGAATGGTTAGAAAATGCATTTATGGGCTGATGGAACGCTTTTGGACGTTGATACAATGCCATAATGGACAGATTCACCTTGATGGAAGCATTCTTGTCCGTTGAAAGAATCTGTTACGATGCCCTACTTATTTAATTCTTCGGATGATATAGAGATTGATGAAGGAGGAAATGCTTCTGAAGATAACAAGTATGACTCGCCAAAAGGAGGAGAAGATGAAGAAAATGGACAAGGAGGAGGAAATGAAGGAGAAGAAGGGAAAGGATGAGGTGAAGTTACCCCCCCTCCAGTTGAGGATCCCCTTGTTGGGACAGTAACATCGCAGAAGAGGAAGGTTTCTCCAAAGAAACCTTCATCAAGGAAGAAGACATGTGCCAGTAAGCCCCAGTTGGAGGCCACGCTCACGGAAGACGATATTAGTCTGGTCTTCGGGGCTATGGAGGACACTTCTGAGGACATCTTGCAGAGATATGGAGAGAAGCAGGATGAGCTATATGGAAGGATCAAGAAGGAATTGAAGGAAGTACAACAACTTGTTCGTTTGGTCTACGCAGTACCTACTGTGCCTTCCTCATCACATATTGTAGAATTGAGGAATAAACCAGCCCAATTGAGAAGACTTCTGGATGTGACAGAAGCTTGACTTCAGAAAGTCCAGGAAGAGAAGGAGAAGGCTACAGAAGCCTTGAAAAAGGAAAAAGACAAAATCTTAGAACAATTACAGGTAGCGCAATACAGTGTAACTGCCTATGAAAGTGAGAGAGAAAAGTTTCAAGCGACGGTTCAGGAAGAAAAGAGAGTTGGCGAAGCCCAGCTACAAAAAGAAAAGGAGCAGTTGATCATAGAACATGCCATATTCAAATAAGCAGTTAGTAAAGCATGTTGCTCTATACCAGGGTTGGTACATGAAAAGAAAGATCTTGTCGAAGCTCAAGTACTGAAGCTCACTGAGATAATCTAGTAGCTTCAAGCCAGGATAACAAAATTGGAGGCCCAAGCAATACCGAGCACCCTGCAGGAGGTGTGTGACTAGAGGGAGGAGACCACCAAGAAAACCATATTAAGGATAAGAGCCCTCACGTCAGAGTGAAAAAAATTGAGTGATTGAAGCTCACATACATCTGAATGCCTCGCCGAGGATCCAGAGCTAAGAAAGATGGAAGCGCAGTTACAAGAGGTGCAACGGCAGGAATTTTTTGTGCAGGTGGAGATGAAGCTACTCATTGCGGTAGAAAGAATGAAAAGATACCAGGAGCAGCACACAGTAAAACAACAGATCATTTCCCTCCAGGGGAAGGTAATGGAAGTCACACAGAAGCTACAACTTGTGCAAGAAGAAGCCTGTAAGGTGTTCGAAGAGATTGATGGACAGGGCTTGGAATTGGACCAAGTGGTCGCATCAATAGAACAACGCCTGGAAGGGACTGTTACAGAGCAGACGATCCAGTATCTTGTTGAGAAGGAGGCTTAGGAAAAGAAACAAGTCGAGGCAGCCCAACTTAAGATCGAGGCCTTTGAAGCAACATTATCTAGACCTGAGTGACTCAAGATGAGTCATGGGTGAGTGTTTGGGGCTTGTTGTCCCTCGACCAAGTTTTGAGGAAACCTTGGTCAGATTTGGACCATTTTTGGACTTCGACACATTGTTCGAAGAAGGATCACCTAGGCAGAGTAGAGATCGCGGATCTCGCCCATTTTTGCAAGCTATGTGGACCCAATAAGGGGTTCTTTAGGGTTTTTTTAATACGTTATGGGATTGAGGCCTATGGGTTTTTCCCATGTTTGTCCCTATTGTAAGGGTTTGTAAAAGTATAAATAAAAGAAGAATGTATGGTATAAGTAATTTTGAGTAGTCTTATAGCTAAGTGTGAGTAGTTGAATGGATGTTTGCAAGGGAATGAATGTGTGTTAAGGCTTTGTGCTTGATAGAGAGTGACTCTGTGCCTTGACCTATTTTTTGAAGGAGGATCTGGTGCTCAAGGCGCAGATCTCCTGTCTCGTGCGAAGCTTGACTTTATGGCTTAGTGCACAAGAGTAACTGAATGTAAATATTGACGGATAATAAAGAGACTAAGAGGTTGGTGGACGTAACCCCACACTGGGGTGAACCACATAAATCTGGTGTCTTTGGCTTGCTTTGTGTTGTGTTATTTATCTTCTTAGTGCTTTGATTATTATGTATGATAGATAGATCTTGTGGTTGCTTAAGTTATTTACTGTTATTAAGGGTAAATGAATGTTAAATATAACTCAATGCTAAGTGCTCAAGATATATATAATCATTTGTTGTTACTGCATCGATCTATATTTGACTAAATCTCATGGTGTTAATTAAGCTAAGAAACTAATGCATGTTAATCCTAGGTGTTAATAGACTATTGTGTGAAGTGTTTGTATCAAAGATGTGTGTCCCAACTTGGTTACAGAGACCTGCATCCTGTAACCCCCCCTTCTTCTACCTTGGGTGAGACCTCGCCTGCTTCGCAGGTGTTTGCGAAAGGGTTAGTAGTCAAGGTTTTGTTGGTGTGTTGTTAAGCGTTGAACCCTGGGTATTCCCCTGTGCCAACACCCCAAATTTCCCCTTATTTGGAATAATAAACCCCCTTCAGATCCTAAGGAGAGGAATCAATTAATGAAGGAAGGATTGGTGGTTGTGTTGGTTGTGGAGCCTGATTATCTTCCTAACTCATAGGTCTTGTGTTTTTCAGTCGTGTTTATACCCCATGAAGACTTTATACCCTAGAAGTATGTACACTCTTCCACGCAGGGGAGTGCAAAGGGGGGGTACCCCCTCTGCGGGGGGTTCGGAGGCAAGCAGGCCCCTATGGGGGTTCAAGGGCAGCGTCCCTCAAAGGAAAAATTGCCTTGTAAAAGTATATTGTAAATATGGACCATTCATTATAAGGTCACAGATCTAACGGTAGAAATTATGTTAGGGTTTTTTTCCCTAGAAGGCAACCCTCTTTTATGAAGGAAATGTATTGCGTCTATGGATGATGGTGAGTATTGTATTCTGAGAGAGGAGACTGTGAGAGAAAGAAGAGGAAGTTACAACGAGTTTTGCTATAGTTTGTATCCCTTCATTTGTTGGATAATAATAAAGGAAGGACCTGGCAATTTCTCTGGTGGACATAGCCCACACTGGGTGAACCACATAAATCTTTTTCTCTCTTATATTGTGTATCTTCTGTGTTTTGTTTCCGCATTTGTTTTATTTTATTGCTCCGTGGTCCTATTTTTCTAACAATTGGTATCAGAGCAAAAGGTAACTCGCAGGAAAAGTGGGTTCCTAGTTCGAGTGGGAGCAATGTCGGAAGATGGAAAGTTTAGGGTCGATAAATTTAACGACCAAAACTACAAGTTATGGAAGATGTAGATGGAAGATTATTTATATCAGAAGGATCTATTCCTACCATTGGGTAGAGTAGCAAAGAATTCGATGGCCATGAAGGACGAAGAATGGGAGATTCTTGATAGAAAGGCTCTAGGAATGATACTAATGAGCCTGGCAGCGTCGGTGGCTTTCAATATTTCGAAATAAAAGACAACAAAGGATCTGATGGACGCGTTGGCTAAAATGTATGAAAAAACCTCGAAATCCAATAAGGTATTTATAATGAAGAGATTATTTAATATGAATATGTCAGAAGGTGGGTATGTTGCAGATCATTTAAATGAATTTAATACAGTTATTAATCAACTAAGTTCCATAAAAGTGGACTTTGATGATGAGATTAGGGCTCTTCTAATCTTGTGCTCATTGCCAGAAAGCTGGAATAGCTTGGTCATGGCTGTAAGTAACTCTGTCTTTGGTTCAAATACTTTAAAATTTGATGATGTTGTTGGTGTTATCCTTAGTGAGGAAATGCGATGGAAAAGCACAGGTGAGACATCAGGTAATGCATTGAACATGGAGAACAGGGGAAGACAAAAGGATAGAGGAAAGGGATCAGGGAACCGTGTGAATTCTAGGAAGGGTAGATCCAAATCTAGACTTCGAAATATAGAGTGTTGGAATTGTGGGAAGAAAGGACATCTGAAGAAAGACTGCAGAGCTCTAAAGAAACAAAGACATGGACAACAAGAGAGAAATCAGGAAGCAAATGTAACAGGTGATGTGTTACAAGATTCTTTGATTCTTTCTGTAGATAATATTTCTTAGTCTTGGGTAGTAGATTCAGGGGCTTCATTTCATGCCACACCCCATAGGAAACATTTTCTAGATTATGTTCAAGGTGATTTTGG
>JZKD02S1737790.1:275890-305043 GCA_000966675.3 Picea glauca | reverse complement strand
AGGTGTTGGAGAGGTTTAGAATGCAGAATGCAAAACCAGTTAGTACACCTTTGGCTATCCATTTCAAATTAACTAAGGAAATGTGTCCCAAGACACAGGAGGAGATAGAATACATTTCCAAGGTCCCTTATTCATCAGCAGTTGGCAGCTTGATGTATGCAATGGTTTGCAAAAGGCTAGATATTGCACATGCAGTGGGAGTTGTGAGCAGGTATATGAACAATCCAAGTAAAGAGCATTGGGAGGTAGTAAAGTGGATTCTCAGGTATTTGAGAGGTACTACTACTCATGCATTATGTTTTTGAGGTTCAGACACTTTTCTACAGGGATATGTTGATTCAGATATGGCAGGTGATAAAGACAGTACGAGGAGCACCACAGGGTATGTTTTTACTATAGGTGGAACAAAAATAAGTTGGATTCAAAACTGCAAAAGGTTTTTGCACTTTCAACAACAGAGGTAGAGTATGTTGCTGCTACAGAGGCTAGTAAAGAGATGATTTGGTTACAAAGGTTTATGGAGGAATTGGGAAAGAAGCAGGAGAATAGCAGGTTGTAATGTGATAGTGAGAGTGCAATTCATCTTGCAAAGAACTCAGCCTTCCATTCGAAGACTAAGCATATACAGTTGAGGTACCACTTCATATGATCCACCTTGGAAGATGGACATTTGAAGTTGGAAAAGATACACACTAGACAAAATCCTGCAGATATGTTAACAAAGGGAGTAACCACAGAGAAACTGAGTTCCTGTTCAGCTTCAGTTGGTCTTCAAGAATGAAGATGAAGATGAGAAATTTTACAGGTCCAAGAAGGTTCAAAGTACAACATATACAACAGTAATGGATTTGTTGAGATCAGTCTCCAAGTGGGATATTGTTGGTTTTGGAGCCTGATTATCTTCCTAACTCAGAGGTCTTGTGTTTTTCAGTCATGTTTATACCCCATGAAAACTTTACACCCCATAAGTATGTACACTCTTCCACGTGGGGGAGTGTAGAGGGGGGGCACCCCCTTTGCAAGGTCCGGGGGGACTTTCCCCCCACCTGAGGGGTTCGGGGGCTTCGCCCCTGAAGGAAAAATTGCCTTGTAAAAGTATATTTTAATTTCATTATAAATCTGGACCATTCATTATAAGGTCGCAGATCTAACAGTAGAAATTATGTTAGGGTTTTTATCCCTAGAAGGTAACCCTATTTTATGAGTGAAATGTATTGCAGCTATGGATGATGGCGAGTATTGTATTCTGAGAGAGGAGACTGTGAGAGAAAGAAGAGGAAGTTACAACGGGTTTTTCTATAGGTTGTATCCCTTCATTTGCTAGATAATAATAAAGGAAGGACCTAGCAAATTTCTATGGTGGATGTATCCCACACTGGGTGAACCACGTAAATCTATGTCTCTCTTGTATTGTGTATCTTTTGTGTTTTGTTTCCGCATTTTTTTTATTTTATTGCTCCGCGGTCCTGTTTTTCTAACAGGTTGAATAATCAACCACCCCCATGAATGTAAGCATCATCTGGCTAAGGGATAGGAGTCTGTCAGCTTGAAGTACCACAGAGTCCTACAGACCCAGGCTTACATGAGTTTCCTTGTGACAGAAGGAAAGGATAGGTCAAGAACCATCCTGGGAGAGGAAGGAAGAAAAAGATACACATGTAGGTGGTTTAGGGGAGAGGAAAGTGCGTGAGGCTCTGGACAGAGAGCAGGAGAGACACTAGACAAGAGAAGACACATAGGAAGAGAAAGAGGGTGAGAGACTCTCCAACTGAGAAGAAGAACTCATAGCTTGATAAGTTTTTCTGGTTACAGGAGAGAATAAAAGAAGAGATCTTTGAGAATTTATAGGAGAATGTGACCTGAGCAGGATAATGTGAGCTTGATGTTGAGGAGGCATCTGATAAACCTTACAGAGACTATGACAAAGAAGGAACCTCTAATAAACTACAAAGGTTCCCTAGTGATATCATGGCTTGGGACGGGGGTGGCCAGAGTGCTAAGAATGAATGCCTCTGAGCCTATGGTTGGGTGGAGAGGCTAACACCCACAGTCAGTTCGTCATCTATGAATTGTAATAGATAAGTGTTTCATTTACCATGTGCACTTAGATTGAAATGCATGTTTTGAATATCTGAGTTTACTTATATTTGAGTTAATTCGGAAATGTTATGTTATCTAATTTTGGAGTTATATGCATGTGCGCGAATTTTATAGTTGAAGGAATGAACCTTTGATATTTTATAAGTTTCAAATTGTCTCTCTTCTGTAATATTGGTGTAAGGAATACATATATACCCTTCCAAGCATAAAATCTCGAAGGAGAGACCCGTGCACTATGTGCAAATCCAACTCTTAGTGAAGCGTTGAAAGGTTCTCAAGGTGAGTGAGCACAAGGAGTGCGTGGGAGACTTTTCCAATCCTCAAGTTCAAGAAATATAGCGAGATTTAGGTCTCATAAGGGAGGATTCCTATATGTGGAGGATGAGCAGATGAGATCCATTCGAGAGGAACCAAGGTCTGTCATGACCATTGGATTTGGAGAAGGAGCACGGGTATTAACGCCCCCCCCTCCCCCCCGACTCATTTAGTCTTCATGAGTTCGAAGAATTTTGTGTATCCATCGTAAGTGAGACAGATCCTCTGAAGTCTCAAAGTCCTAAGTGAATCGGGACCGCCCATCAGAAAGGACAGGTGTCGCTAGATCCCATGGTTCGGAGAGTGACATTTCAACAGTTTTGAGTCATTGTGTTAACAGGAGGATGAACTTCCGAAGTCTCGAACGCTCAATTCTCGAAGCCACCAGAGCTGTAGATTTGTGGGTATACGTGGATAGGCCCTGACCGTCAGATCTAGGATATGGTAATCCCGACATTGACCAACTCTGGGAGTCACCAGGAGTTTGCATCGCAAAACTCACGAACGTTGAATTCTCGAAGCCACGAGATCCGTAGATCTGTGGTTCTACATAGATAGACCCTGACCATTATATATAGGCTATGTTTAGTGCGATGTTGAACAACTTCGGGAGTCACTATAAGTTTGCATCACAAAACTCTCGAAATTCAAATTCCTGAAGTAACGAAATTCGTAGATCTATGGGTCCATATGAATAGAACTTGACCATTAGATCTAGGCTATGGTTAGCCTGACACTAACCAACTTTGAGAGTCACGAGGATTTTTCATTGCAAAACTTCTGAAGGCCGAGGTCTCAAAGTAATGGGAGTGGTAGATCTACGGATCTATGTGGCCAGATATTGACCGTGAGATCTGAGGGACATTAGAATGATTTTAGTCCGGTGTGACATGGCAAGCTAACGTCACCAGGATGATGTGGAACCATGATCAAAGAGCCATGAGTCACCTCGATTTGTGTTTTTCGTAGACCCTATATTCCTATTGGAATGTGACACATGTCACTCTCTAATGAGGCCACATGTCACCCCTGGATCTCACCGCGTGTCATCCCCTGGTACGTGTTCACCTAACCATGTGAATGATGAATCTGGGACTTCAGGAGTCTAAGACTCCAAGACTACGAAAGATTTGGGGTGTAGCATTGTGAAAAGGCCCAAAGGCCGAAGCCAGTAGGCTCATGAGAGTTCAAGAGATAGGAGCTCCTGAAGAGCTAGGGTGTAGTGTCATAGAAAAGGCTCGAAGGCTGAAGCCTTTGATTTTTCAATAAGTTAGGATTAAGCATGAAGTTTATTCCATTTTTAGCATTTTACTTAAACAATAAACAATTTTTTGCAACAACCAAGATCACAAGAAGAAACACCATGCATAAGTACACAAGAAGTATCCTGGGAAACCCTTCTCAACAAAGGAAGAAAACCCAGCCAATCCTTTGCTATATTTTTCAAGAGAAAGACCTCCCACACCATAAACCTAGCACACAAAAGGGTGCTAAAAAAACCTAGAAGACTAGCGCCCAAGAGAGGTGCATACTTTTCCCAAGAGAAAGTGTTTGCTGAAATTTCCGAACTCACAGTTGTGTTGTGATTCCTCAATGGGGAATTTACCTTTATTTATATTAGACTAAACCTGTCAACAATAGTGTCTATTGGAAAAATAGAGCCGACCTCAATAACTTAGAATATAATTAATAATTACCATATTAATTATCTTTTACATTAATTATATTTCACTTTATGGTGGGGTTGACCTGTACCCTTTACATCACAAATAGGGTTAAAGGTAAATCTGACTATTGTACAATATAGCAACGGATCTCATATACCCACTTGTTCTCAGCCACTAGGGTCACATCCATCTGTGCTCAACCATAGGGATGTTCAAATCTCTATCTCACTGCATCTCACAAGAGAATCACACTCACTAGTGCTCAGCCACTAGGATCACGTTCACATATGCTTAGCCATAGGAACGTCCAACTCAATAGATTTATTTCTCACTGCATCTCACATGAGAATCACACTCACTAGTGCTCAGCCACTAGGATCACATTCATCTGTGCTTAGCCACAGCCACGTCCAATTCATCATATCTATTTCTCACTCTGTCTCATAGGAGAATCATCTAGAGTATCACATCATCTCAACTCTATGCACAAAGGAGAACAGTAAACCCATCACATGGGCTCCTTCACCCCTCATAGGGGTACACATTGTTTCATATCAAACGATACACCCATCTCATGGGCATCTTCCCTTCTCTGTGGAACACAGTGTTTCATCTTCATCTCAGAGATAAAGACACACCCAACTCATGGGCTTCCCCACATAGGGGCACACAACATTCCATCTTCGTTTCAGAGAGGAACCACACACCCAACTCATGGGATTCCTCACCCCACACAAGGAACACAACATTCCATCTATGTCTTAGAGATGAAACAGACACCCAACTCATGGGCACACCCAAATCATGGGATTCCTCACCCCACATAGGGGCACACAACGTTCCTTCTATGTCTCAGAGAGGAACCACACACCTAACTCATGGGATTTCTCTCAGACCAACTCACTCAATCTGTGTCCTGGAGGATGTCTCACACATATTTAATCATCAACAAAATCCACGTGGCAGGATCATGGGAGTTCAAGAGATATGAAATATAGGAGACTCAGGTCATTAGTCAGTATACTCCCAAAAGTGTCGAACTTATCATGTAAGCATATGCATTAACGTGGAGAGAGATCCGCCATCATATTATTGGTGGATGGATTTTCGCCATAGATTTAGGAACGTTGGAAGCTCCGAGATATCAGAGAACTTGGTATGATACGTATGAGTCAGATCAACACAAATGACACGTGGCCCTCAACTAATAGCATATGAAGAACTTCTGGAGGCCATAACTTCTAAACTATAGGTCGGTTTAGGGCCTAGTAGCAGCCGTTAGAAATCTCATGGCAAGAAGAATTCGATGGAGGTCTCAAAGTTAGGATTTGATATGGTTAATGGAAAAAAATATTAGGATTCCCCATCCCTAGAAAGGGTACTCAGGGGTCAGGTGTGTTACATATGAAGAATGATACATGGGAATTGGTAAAATTACCCAAAGGAAAGGATGTAAATGGTACTAAATGGGTGTATAAGAATAAGTATAACTTATATAGTTCAATTGATAAACAAAAAGCCTATTTATTTTCCAAAGGATATGTACAAAAATAAGGAATAAATTATACAGAAACATTTTCTCTAGTGGCTAAGTTATACATAATCAGAATGGTTCTTGCATTGGGTGCACAACATAAGTGTGTCAATATGTAATATGGATGTGAAATCATCCTTCTTAAATGGTTATGTCTATGAATAAATTTATGTAGAGCAACATGAAGGTTTTGAAATGCCAAGAAAAGAAGATCAAGTTTACTTATTAAAGAAGGCTTTGTATGGTCTCAAGCAAGCACCAAGAGATTGTTATTCAAGGATTGATAAATATTTCTAGGATCATGGTTTAGTCAATAGTTCATATAAAAAAAATATTTATATTGTTCAGTGAGGTCATGGTATTCTAATTGATGCATTATATGTTGATGTTTTAGTTACACATGGAATAATTTTGATTTGTTTCAAAAGTTTAAGTCACATATGATTGTTGAAATTGAGATGATAGATCTTCATGAGTTGGATTATTTTATGGGTATTGAAGCTTGGAAAAAGAAAATTAGTATTTTCATGTCACAAGACAATTATACTTTGGATATTATGAAGAATATCAACATGTTGAGTTGCAAGCTAGTGGAAACTCCTTTGAAAGTTAGGCTAAATTTATACAAACATGATGACTCCAATCCACTTGATGTTACTCTATATTTCCAATTGTTTGGAAGTTTAATCTACTTAAAATAAATTGTTTCATACATATCTTTTGCAAATAATATTGTATTGAGATTCATGTTAGAACCCAGTGAATTGCATAGGAAAGTAGTTAACAGGATTTTGAGATATCTGTGTGGTACAATTGGATATGGTTTAGTATACATATCTATAGAATATTTCAGAGTGATTGGTTATACAGATTTATATTGGGTAGGTTTATTGGATGACAAGAAATCGACTTCAGGGTACTCATTAAGCATGGGTTCAACAACAGTATCTTGGAGTATTAAAAATCAACCTATAGTTTTTGTCTCCACAATAGAAGAAATGTATAAAGAAAAAGTGGCAAGAACTTGTGAAATAATGTTCTTAAGAGGAATTATAGAATATCTACATGAGCAGCATGAACAACCCAATTAGATGATATGTGACAATCAAAGTTCTAATCAAATGACCAAGAATCTTATTTTTCACAAGAAGGCCGTTGAGAATATTGATATATAATATCATTTTGTTCACGATTTTGTTCAACAAGGTGTCATTGATATCATGTATTGCAGAACATAATAACATGTTGCAGATATATTCAACAAAGCACTACCAAAGGAAAATTTATGCAAATTTAGAATGATATTGGAATATTTCCAAATGATCATTATGGGGTAGACATGTTGGAATAATGATTCATCAGACATTCTATATATAATTTTTGTTAGTATTGTTGTTATTTTGTTATGTATTGAAGGTTTAATTTGAGATACAGAAGTTATGGTTGAGGAATTTATGGATGTCTTTTTGAAAGATTATAGGTAATGATTGATTCAAGCATCAACTCTTGGATTTGTATAAATACTGGTATTCTTAAAGAAAGTTTTTGAACTGGTGATTGTTTTTTTGAATTATTATGCTACTCCATTAAATTATGGTCTAATTGATTCATGAAGGTTGGAAACTTTAGAAACATTATTAATAGTATTCAAAATGGAAAAATTATTAGAAAGAATTATTAATCCTAGGACGCTCCACATCATTAGAAAGAAGAGATATTTGAGAAACAAAAAACAAAAAAAGTATCCTCTAATAAATCTCTTCAAGCATAATGTCATAGACTCTAAATAAAGAAATACACATTTATTGGTACCTAGATATTTTTGTCACATATCTCTCTCTCTATCTCACTCACACACACACTTTTTATCTTCTAAATACATTGGAGTATACCAAAAAAACCATAAGAACTCTTAATGCCATACATAGATGGCTTTTTGTCTATATGTATCTATAGTATATCAAGCATAACACTTAGAGAGATCACTAGATCTCAAACTTGGGAATCTTCTAGTGTGGATAGGGTATGGTTCATCCTCCATAGATAGAGCCATGAAATATAGGTTGAGAAATATTGTTGGAGACCCAATGTTCTGTCAAACAACTATAGATTTTAGGAATAATTGATTTTCATTTTTAGGAACTTTTCATGATATTATTCTTATAAGGAAAGGAAATTGAACTCAAAGGTATTGAAAGGAAGAAATTTAAAGTGTTAATATATAGTAGCATGATAAAATAATTTAAAAGGGTACACCTAAGAGTAATTGCACAATTGTGATAACTAGAGGTTGAAATATTTAACCCCTCTATGCCATTAGATATCCAAATAGTTATTGAGGCTAATATCATTCTACCTAGCTAAAGTGTTTTCCCTTCACCGCGGTGATGGTTTATAAAAATTATTTATCATATAATATGTTTCCAAATTATATAGAACTCAACCATATTACCATTAAAAATAAGTTTTATATTCCTATCATTGATGAATTGATATATGAATTACATGGATCAATTTCCTTTACTAATTTAGATCTACATTTATGATATTATCATATTATAATGAGGGAAGAATACATCTCCAAAATATCCTTTAAAACACATGAAGTTCGTTATGTGTTTCTGGTGATGCTTGAGAAGTATGGCATAGATTTGGAAGAACTCTTATATTAGGAGAAATACACATAAAAAGAAGAAGAATAATGTCAAAATAACTCTACTACATAAATCACTTACTCTCTCAGTTGATTGGATATAAAAATAATGAGTATGTATATCCTATATTTATATTAATTTGGAGTGCATTAAATGAAAGTAGATACAAGTGAAGGTGGAGATGCCACCTAATGTATGATCTTACCTAAATGGATTAAAACATGCAACTAACATGATGACATATCTAGCTATATAAAATAAATGTTACACATGATGTGCATGTTCTTATTTAAAATACACACATGCATAATAAATGTAGTAAAATGCATTTTACATAAGTACACTTAAGATTAAGGTGTAGATATAACAATATCCCCCCTTAAGTACAACTTGAGGAAGAGTAAAAGTGAGGTTGATCCTTTCAAATCAATCTAGACATAAAGACCAGACTAGGTACTCATGTATAATTGAGAGAAACAACATAAAATCACTATTGCTATGGACACTAATCCCTCTCATTAGAGTTCATGGGTAGCTAGTTGTGCAATCGATTCACTCAAAATAGAACTAAGTACTTTTTATGAGACTCTCTAAAGAAAATTTGATCTCAAACAAAATGATGAATCATGAAGATGTTGAAATGTAACGTCCCCTCAGTTACGACTACAAGCGAAGCAGAAGATGAATTTTTTATTTTTTTTAGGAAAGAATGTGATGACGACAATAGTTTAACCACACAACTGACGACGAACGCAAGCACGCAGTCCAAGCAACAGACATCTATGACTCCACACACTAGCAAAAGAGAAACTGGTGAAACGTGTGTAGAACAAAAAGGAGAAGGACTACCCCTTCGATGCAACAGGACTACACCTACAAGCTAAGGAACAACACCCCCTCTCGATACAACTACCTTGACGACCAATGACTAGAACTGATCCAGATTATTTTCGGCACGAAATGAGAGCAGAGATATAATAAAGAAATGCACAAAGATATCGCGGATATCCAATAATATAACATAAATATATCAGATATGAACCATAAACACAGAGATACAGTAATACACGATTTCTATTAATGAAATAAATGTACAGAGACTGTAAAAATACAGAGTGAAAGACTCACTAGAATGGTGGCATCTTTTCTCTGAGAAGAGATGTGACGGTTACTCGCATTCGCAAGAAGATGATTACAATGAGGATCTGAAGGCCTTTTTACAATAAGAAGGGATGACAAAATCCCTAGACATCCAAAAGCCTAACCCTAGGAGATGAAGCGCCAAAGGTTATGTGGGCCCCATTTGGGTAAGTTAGTACATCAACTTCCCAGGGTCGTAACTTTTGCATGCGATCTCCATTTTAGGCGTATGATAGCCTGTTGGAAAGGTATTATCGAGGAGATTCATTTTAGGCACAATATTGAAGGAACTTCCATATTGAAAACATGTTTTTCCAAAAAAAACATCGTTTAGGGCCTCAAAATGGCCCTGGAAGTTAAAACCTACTAAAAATAGTAAGTTACCAAAATTGCCAGAAAATTGTTTTAATCCATTTGGAAAAGGTGGGTGGCCACCGATATCCACCTGGATCAATCCTCTTTGCTTAGGAAGAAATGGTATCCATTGCGTTGAGTGCCTGGGGGAGAGAAAAAAAACATTTGTTGAATCTGCATCTTGGTGAGTTTCTTTCCTTGCTGGAGAAGTTGCGCTGCTTAGCTTGTTGAAGGTTGTCATGGACATGTGGCTGGAAGGGTTGGACCTTTTTAACCAATCTGGTTACATGAGATTCCTGTGTGCAGGAGGAATATTTACACTTTGCTGCAATCTTTTCGACCTGCTTATGTTCGATAGAAGGTGCTTGGGCCGAGGATGTAGTGGTTGCAGTATCCTTTTGTTCCCCTTTTGAACAAATTGTGAAGAAGATGAATTTTGTAGTATGAGATACTACCTTCCGACACTTTTTAGGTGGAACGATAGTTGAAACTACCTCTAGTATTATGTAGAGATGACCCCCTAGAGAAACAATGACATTGTGGGGTCAAGACTCATAAACAGCATGGCATCTCCACATATATGGTTGGCCCAAGAGGACATCACAAACATCTAGTGGGGCAACATCACATAATACCTCATCCTTGAAGGGTTGAATGTCATATGGCAATATGCACTGTTGGTTGACATAGAGATCTCATCCTTAGTGAAGCCACCTGATGTTGTATGGTTGGAGGTGTGGTGTTGTCAACAATCCCAACTGTTTGACAACCTCTGTTGAGATGAGGTTCTTCTGGCTTCCGCTATCAACAATAAAATGCAGCGGGGTCCCCTTCACTCACATATGTGAATGAAAAAGGAACTCCCCCTCTTCAAGATCTATTGGTTCTTCTAGTTGAATTGTTGTGGTCGCGACAATAGCAGTGGGGTCTACGTCAATGATCTGTCCTTTACCAGTATTTTTAGAATTGGATTCTGAATCAAGGTTCGGCTCCTTGTCTTTGATCTTGACCACCAATGACTTTTTTGAGAAACATTCATCAGTGTTGTGCCAGGGGCTTTTGTGGAAATTGCACCATTTTTCGGTGTCCTTCTTTGTCTTCCCGTGACCCTTCTTTTCCTATGGCTTGCACTGGTTTTCGGGAGATTGTTTGTTAGGGTTGTCTTTGTCATACTTTGGTTGTTGCAGATTTTCAGACCCAAACTCCCGTTTGTTCTAGTGCTTAAATTTATGCTCGATTTTAACAACATATCGATAAGTAGCACCGAGTGATGAGATGTCCAGAAAATCCATTTCAGATTTGGATGTATCTATGTAGAGCCCCATGGTCTTTTAGAACCAAATGTCGTTCAGAGTATTTGATACCCAGCTTGGTGCACAAGGTATGGAAGGTATTGGTGAACTTTAGAACTGCTTGGCCCCTCTCTTGCCGCAGGGTGGTCCATCTCATGTACTAGTCCTCATAGTTGCCAACAGGATAATATTGTTCCTTTACCGCATCCACAAAAAAATCCCAAGTGAGCTCAACCCCATATATTCCAGACTCCTTTGTGGAAATTTGGTCCCAGTAAGTTTCCCACCAATGTTTGACATGAGGGAGAGCTTTAAGGAGTGTGAAGGTGATATTTTCTCTATCGGAAAAATTGTGAACAGAGAAATAACCTTCTAGCAGAGTTAACCATTTTTCTAGGGCTTCTACATCTATCTGTCCTTCAAATAAAGGAATATCAAAATTAACTTGTACCTTGAAAGGCGAGGTGCTTTCAAAGTGGCTGCTTGATGAAGATGTGTCTATTTCTATCGACAAGCATTGAAGGATGTGGGAAAAATTCTCCATTTCATCCCTCTGTCGCGTGAGAGCTTGCTCAAGCAACAGACTGATAGGATCATTTGCTCCGTCGTTTTTCTTTTCTTCCACCATTGAGGGTTTTTTGGGTGTGTGAGAGCGATTTTCTTCAAGAGAGACAATATCGAGACCCAAATTTCTATACTCAAACCTCATCGAGGACATGCACTGCAAAAATGATCAAGAGTAGCCTGCTCTGATACCACTGATTCAGATTATTTTTGGCATGAAATGAGAGCAGAGATATAATAAAGAAATGCACAGAGATATCGCGGATATCCAATAATATAAAAAATATATATCAGAGATTCAACCATAAACACAAATATGCAGTAATACACGATTTCTATTAATGAAAGAAATGTATAGAGACTGTAAAAATACAGAGTGAAAGACTCGCTAGAATGGTGGTAGCTTATCTCTGAGAAGAGATGTGATGGCTACTCGCATTCGCAAGAAGATTATTACAATGAGGCTCTGAAGGCCCTTTTACAATAAGCAGGGATGCAAAAATCCCTAGACATCGAAAAAACTAACCCTAGGAGATGAAGCACCAAAAGTCATGTGGGCCCCGTTTGGGTAAGTTAGTACATCAACTTCCCGAGGTCGTAACTTTTGCATACGATCTATGTTTTAGGCGTATGATAGCCTGTTGGAAAGGTATTGTTGAGGAGATTCCTTTTAGGTGCAATATCGAACGAACTTCCATATTGAAAACATGTTTTCCCAAAAAAACATCATTTAGGGCCTCAAAGTGGCCTCGGAAGTTAAAACCTGCTAAAAATAGTAAGTTACCAAAATTGCCAGAAAATTGTTTTAATCCATTTGGAAAAGGTGGGTGGCCACCGATATCCACCTGGATCAAGAACGTCAAGGCGTGTGAAGCCAATGCATGAAGGCATTCAACCCATGCACCAAAAGCAAACTTACAACGTTCAACAACACTCACACTGAAGGCATCGACTTAGGCCAAGTTATCAATCGCCGCTATCCAATAGGGGGTGCCATGATCCCCTCATCATGAATCATGTCATCCCCAGGTGATGGACGCATCCATAAACTTGTCACAATAAAACCTAACGGGACTAAGGACTCAAGAAAACCAGTGCACTAGGAGTTGAAACAACTGACAAGGATACTACGCCCACACCCCAAGCAACCGGACGACAAGACACAAGATGACATCGTTCGAAGGAAGTGCAAGATAAAACATGACTTCACCAACAAACCGACCATTCATCAAGTCCAAACTAGTCAAGAATTACAATTTGTTTTGTCATCGATTCCACTCTAAATTCAACAAGTCTAAACTATAAATTAGTCTTTAATTTACAATCTAATTTAACATTAAATAAAAATCAAATTCGGCGAGCCTACATTTACAATTTAGTCATTAACTTACAATCTGATTAACCTTAAATACAAATCAAATTAAAGGTCGTCTATTCAATTAAAGATTGTTCTAATCATGACGGTTAATTAAAGGTTGTCTAAGCATGCTATGTTATGATCATAACTAAAAGGGGCGCTGACACCAGATTTCGTTGATCTATCAGTTGTCTTTAAAGAGGTTAAAGTTTAAACAGAAATAACTATAAAAGGGTATAAATAATTTTCCAAATCATTCGTAAGATAGGTGAGGAAGCTGGGAATTAAAACGTGGTATCTATAGGTTAGGTAAGATATAGTATTGTCATTTAATTATTTTAAAGGCATAATTAAGATCCGATACAACCGAAATAGTGTAAGCATATAAAGGTTAAGTTATACAGCCGAGGGTGAAATCCAATAAGTGTCGCAAGGAAAAACTATAACGTTGTCTCAACATAGTTAGCAAAATAATCATTGGCATGCACTCCACTATCATAATGGTTTAAAAAGGCACAGGTAATCATGTAGACAAAAATGCCAGCCCAAAAGAAAATCACAGGCTATGTAAACATGCCATAAGGATATATAAGAATGCAGGAAATCACCATATTATATATTGTATAAGTTTAAGGAATGAATCACACCAACCACAGATAAAAACGCAGGTAAAAGGAATAATGAAGCAGATAAAAACACAGATATAAATGATTATAAGCGGATAAAAAAGCAGATGTAAAGGATGGATTATAAGAAGATAAAAATGCAGATGTAAAGGATTATGATCAGATGAAAACTCCTTCCCCGGGAAAATGCCATCCACAAGAATCAATGACATAAAGAAAGTCGCAGTCACTAATTTAACAGCCATCAACAAATCTGAAATTCACAGTCAAGGATATCGCCAGCATAATTTCGCTGGCAAATTTTGATCAATTAGCATATCGATGGAAATTCAAACTAAAATATTGGGCTAGGTAAAAAAACAAGTTCGCGATGATAACCCTTTAAAATAAATTTAAACTCCCCAAGATTGATGGACACTAGCAATAATGCCTTCAAGCGTAGAGCATAGAGTACATTTCAGAACGTAAGGTAAAAAAAAATTTCATTGTAACCCTCACAGTATCGAATAGTTGGAAAAGGTTCATAAATCATTGGGTTTTACATCACTTTTGTCTGAGTAAAATAGCCTTCACAGTAGTGTATAATGCAGAGGATAAACGCTTGCGAGATGTATGAATATGTCAAGCAAAAATCACCCCTAAAATAGATTAACAAGCATAGGAAAATTGTTGGCCAGATGGGTTGGAATGCAAGAAGAATTCACCTTAATACATGATCAAAATGAAGAGAAAATTTTATAGATGATGTATTAATTTGCATAGCGAAATTCACCAGGGATGAGAAATAAAATTTCAGAGTAAAGAGATAAAGTAATTCCGTCCACCAAGACGTAGTAAAATGCAGTCTTAACCAACAACGAAGGCAGTCTTAACAAGTTTCAAGTGCAATGTAATAAGAAATGAAATGCAGACAACGAAATGGCTAAATTCACCAGGTAAATAAGCAATGACTGTTGTCTTAAAAAAAATGGCAAATTTCCAGAGCATTATATCCCGCAATGAAAAAGCCTTCATTATATAAAAACGCAAGCAATGTATCCGACAAAGAGTACACAATAAATAAATAAAAACGCAGAGTTAAATTCATGGAATAGGAATGATAACAATGGCAGATTTACTAAACACAATAAGGCGCAAGGACCCTCAATCAGCCAAGAAAAATTCAACAGGGGTAGACGACTAGCAGGAACATTCTTCACTCATCATCCTAGCACAGACTAGCATGGAATTAGGATCTATAGGTCTATTAACACCGAAGTGATGACCGTTGATATGACTCCTGGCCAAATTCCCAGGTGAGGACTGATGAGCTAGGGACGAGGGTGAATTATGAAGCACAAACTCATCATAAATCAACAAACTATAGGACAGTCACAACATGCATGGAATCGAAAGCCAAGGAAATCAATCAATAGCGGGCTTAAGGCTATGGGGGGAATTTAGTCATCAATTAAAATGCTAAGTCGATCATTTTGTTTACCCGATTAAACATACAGAACTAAAAGCATAAATTATACTAATAATTCAAAATGCAGAAATAAAGGAAGCATATTGTATCCCAAGTAGCCCGCTCTGAGTTATTGTCCCGTGCGCTCCGTGCAGCTCCCGCTTGCCGACCAATGAGACTTCACCGGTACCTCCTAGCCAACGCTAGGGGTACTCTTCTTCCCCCTTAGCCCCCTGAGCCACAAAGGGGGCACACACACTAACCATAGAATCAGCTAGCTCCCAGCTCACCTCACAAGGCCGAGCTACCACTCCTCACCAAGCTAGGTATCCCAACTCCCACAAGCTAAGTCAATCAAGTCTAAAATTCTGTAGCGTAACGATACGCATAATAGAAGAGATCCATCCTCCTCCTCCTCCCTCCTTTATATAGATTTTCTAAGTCATTTAATTTCCCAAAATCCCATTTAATTCATTATTCAATAATTTAATTCATAATAATCCTCCTCGTACAACTGTCACCCATCCCTTTCATTGCACCATAAATTAATTTCATTAATTAATTAATTACTCCTATTTCCCTCACCCACCTAAAAGCACTCCTAGAATCGCTCCTAGGTGTCCCCATATTCCCTTACAAGTTTTAATGACTTTCCCCCTTACTAATTTACTAGTTGAGTTTAATTTAGAAAGTTCTTAAATTCTATATACCTTACTAAGTTAGACTTTTTTCTTTTTCCTTGTGTTTTCCCTTTCTTTTTATGTTTCCCATTTTTTCCTAGTTTCCTAATTCTTTTAAATTTCCCTCTTTCCCTTTTCCTTTAAAACTCAAATTGGCAGGTGTAGAAAATTAACTTTTTCCCTTTTTCCTTTTTAATTAATAAATTTTAATTAACATAAGTGACAAAACAATTATTTCCCCTTTTACCCCTTTTTAAATTTTATCCCCCAAAAGATTTTTATAAATTAAATGAATTACTTACCCCCTTCTCGTCACATGATTAATGATGATTATCATTATTATTTATTTATTTTTATTTTCATTTTTATATAAATAGAAAAACATTTGTATCACAAGTATCACTTAGACCTAGAATTTATTTTCCTAGGCTGGGTGACACTTTATTAGGGCAAATATTTTAAATCTTTATTATCACGTTATTCGTCCTAAGTCCATCTAGGTTTATCCATTTATTAATTAACAACGCAACATGCCCTTCAGGACTCACTAGGTGCTCCAAGGGTGCCACTCACCTCTTTCCGTTTTTCTTGCACGACGTGCCCTTCAGGACGCACTCTGTGCTCCAAGGGTGCCACTTGCCTCTTGAATGACTTGGTAGACATCAAAAACCCCTGGAGTCAATACTCTGCCAGGTGATCTTGTGGGATACTAAGGGCCTCTAAGAAATAAGGCCCCTGCCTTATTGTGTGTCCCTTAGAATCATCGTGAGCGATCGTCGCAGTTGGCCCTGATGGCATCATGAGTCTTCTCAAACTAAGTAACCATTAGCCGATAGTTCGAGCCACGGTGGGAGTGCTAGTAGGCTGTGGTAGGGTTGTTGTCCACACCTCTCCCTCAACATCTCTGGTTATTGTGTAGGAATCCTTTACTCCACATGTGAATATGGTCGTCAAGATATCGTTAGCCTGCATCATCAACGAATCATGTCAGATATAGTATCCATAATCATATCATCTAATCAAATGCACAAATGTCATATATACAACAATCAAACCCCTAATAGTTCACTCCTTGACTTGATCTAGAGTCCAAGGGGTTCCATCGATGCCTCTGCATACTCGAGGTCTAAAATCCTGCACACTCAGGAAAACTGAGTCAATAGCACCTATCTAGGTCAATACAGCAAAATAACATGCCGTCAACCCACAATGCCTCATAGTCATAATCAATGCCCAAAAGTATAATAATCCGGATCACTTGCAAGCAAGTTTCCTCAAACAATAAGTTTTCTCAGTGCGTGCAAGAGCGGGATGTTACATACACCCCCTCTTGGTCTAAACTTTGTCCCGAAGTTTCACAGTATATAAGTGTTGTAATAATGTGTATCACAATATCATAAGTCCATCTATCAAACAAAAATGGAAACTGTTGGTGCATATCATATGCATCCTCCCAGGTCGCTGAGTGCGGACTATAGTTGTCCCACTGGACCTTGACCTGATCTATTGTTCGACGCCGTATTTGTCGAATGCGATGATCCAGGATGTGGATCGGTTGAGCCATGAGCGCCCCCTCATCTGATACCTGCAAGGAACTCATGTCAATAACATGTGTAGGATCACTAATATAATTTCTCAAAACAGATACGTGAAAAACATCATGCATACGCCTCAAAGAATTAGGCAAAAGTAGTCGATAGGCCATGGGCCCCTTCCTCTCCACAATATTGAAAGGTCCCATGAACCTAGGAGAGATTTTAGCTCCCTTTCCAAACTTGATCAAACTCTTATGCAATTTTACCCACAAGAAAACTCGATCACCAAATTCGTAACTACGATCAACACGGTGTGCATTGGCATAACTCTTTTGTCAATATTGTTCTTCTTTAATCCTTTTTCTTATTGTTCTCATTTTATCTTCCATTTCTTGGATCGCTTCTGGTCCCACCAGGACCCTATCCTCAAGTCGATCCCAACTCAAAGGCATCTGACATGGTCGCCCGTAAAGAAACTCGAAAGGCGCCATCTTAATGGTGCTTTGGTAACTATTGTTATAAGCAAATTCTACCAGTGGCAAGAATTCTTCCCAACACTTTTGTTGGTCCATCATGTACATGCACAACATGTCCTCCAAGGTCTGGTTCATTCGTTTGGTCTACCCATCATTCTCTGGGTGATACACAGTACTAAAGTTAAGTTGGGTTCCCAAGGCCTCTTGGAAACTAGTCCAAAATCGTCCAGTAAACATTGATCCTCGATTGGATATAATTGTCTTAGGCATGCTATGTAGCCTCACAATCTCACGGATGAAAACTCTAGCTATGTTAGGTGTCTGATACGTCATACGCACAGGAATAAAATGAGCACTCTTCGTCAGAGTGCCGACTACTATGAAAATTGAGCCGTGTCTCCTTGCCGTCAGTGGCAATCCAACAATAAAATCCATAGAAATAACCCCCCATTTCGATTCTGAAATAGCATTTGGCTGTAGTAATCTTGTTGGATGTCTATGTTCAGCATTTACCTGCTGACATTCTAGACATCTGGCCACATAGTTGACTGTGTCTGCCTTCATTCCTTTCGAGAAGAATAAGGATTTAAGGTCCACCCTCATCTTCGTGACTCCCAGGTGAGCCATGTATACCGCTCTATGAGCCTCGTTTAGGATCAAGTTCCTCAACTCGTCGTTCGGTGGTACGTAAATCTGATTTTTAAACCTCAATGATCCATCGTCGTCAAATGTAAATCCTTCAAATCTTGGTACCATCATTGTGTTTTGTCCGATAAAATCCTCGACCTCTTTGTACCAGTCATCATCATGTTGTAAGGTTAGAATATTTTCACGTAGATTTGTCTGAAGAGGCAACACCGAAAAGATGCGTGGTCTCCGACTCAATGCATCTACCACTCGGTTCACTTTTCCTTTTATGTAATAAATCTTGAAATCGTACTTGCTAAGCAATTCCAACCAACGTCGTTGTCACGCATTTAGGTTGATTTGCATAAAGATTTGTTGTAGTCCACAGTGGTCCGTATTTAGTTCAAATTTTCATCCATCAAGGTAGTGTCTCCAAACCTTCAAGGCATATACAATGGCTAACAACTCCAAATCGTGCATCACATAGTTCTCCTCATGCCTTCTTAGTTTCCTCGATATGTAAGCAATCACTCAACCGTACTGCATCAAGACTCTAC
Organism: Picea glauca; assembly: GCA_000966675.3. Classification (NCBI taxonomy): domain Eukaryota; kingdom Viridiplantae; phylum Streptophyta; class Pinopsida; order Pinales; family Pinaceae; genus Picea; species Picea glauca. The sequence continues at coordinate 286,118 of JZKD02S1737790.1, read as the reverse complement.
CTAAGACTTCCTTGGATGCATCAGTGCATACCAAGAAGTCCACATCCATGCCAGGGACCTTTAGTATAAGTGTTGTTGTCAACAACTCTTTAAGTCTCTGAAATGCTTCTGTGCATTTCTCAATTCAAACAAACTTCTTGTTCTTCTTCTGCAATTCCGTGATCGGATTTTCTATCTTAGAAAATCCCTCAACAAACCATCGATAGTATCCTCCTAAACCCATGAAGATATGCACTTCCAAGAGATTCATCGGTGTAGGCCATTCCATAATAGCCTCGACCTTTGCTGGATCCACAACGATACCTTCGTCGGAGATGACATGCCCTAAGTAGTGAATCCTCAACTTATAAAACGAGCATTTGGACAACTTCCCATATAATTTGTGCTCTTGCAAACATTGTAGTACCAAGCGCAAGTTTTCTTCATGCTCCTCCGTCGTCTGAGAGTAAATCAAAATATCGTCAATGAATACTTTGACAAACTTTTCCAAGTACTCGTAGAACACCCCGTTCATCAAACTCATAAATACCCTGGGGGCGTTTGTCAGTCCAAACGGTAAAACTGTAAACTCGTAATTCCCAAACCTCATCTTAAAGGCGGTCTTAGGGACGTCATCCTCCTTAATCCATAACTGGTGATAACGTGATCGCAAATCGATCTTTGAGAACATCATCGCACCCTTCATCTGATCGAACATATCATCAATCCTTGGAAATGGATATTGATTCTTGATCGTTGCCTTGTTCAATTGACGGTAGTCAATACAGAGCCTCCACGACCCATCCTTCTTTCATATGAATATAACAAGCGCACCCCACGAGGACACACTTGGACATATCAGTCCCAGGTCCAACAACTCCTTTAGTTACATTCTCAACTCTTGTAACTCTGGGGTCGACATCCTATAAGGCATTATTGCTATTGGTTCAATCCTCGGTTTCAGGTCTATGGTAAACTCTAATTCCCTCTATGGAAAAATTCCAAGTAACTCCTCCGAAAAGACATCTGCAGACTCTCTCACCACCAGAAGGTGTTCTAAACCTTTCGTTACACCCTTTTCTTTTAACGCAAGGATCGCATAAAGCTTACATCTCTTGTGCGTGATCTTCTGTAGCTGCAAGGAAGAGATGAACCTTAGGAAAACTCCCTGGTTTCATCCTACAATCACGCGTCTTTGTCCCTCATCATCAACCAAGCTCAATCGTTTCATCTTACAGTTAAGTATCGCCTCATGCGATTCCAACTAGTCCATACCAATCACGACGTCATAAGATCATAAGATCATGACCTACAGGTTGGCCCTGGTGACAAAATATCCCAGGTTAAGGTTACAGCCCGCAACCTTTCCTCCAACCTTTTGTTTGGCTCCCGAAGCCATCTCTAAGAAGCTAAACTCATCCTGTTCAATTGTCTTTACCTTAATCCTTTTTAGCATTGCACTAGAAATGAAACTCTCTGTAGCACCGGGATCTATCAAAATACTAAGGGTTTGGTCAGCGATGATACCTAACATCTCGAGCACAGTCGAATGGTGCTCTACATAGTGGTTATTCACCACTGCATTAATCTGATGTGCCTTGCCCATATCTCCCACGGTAGTGGGTCTGGATGATATAGACGCTCTAGTCCTCTCCACAGGGCAGTCGCGCTAGTAGTGTGGCTCCCCACATGTCCAACATCCCTTGTTTGATCCAGTACTCCTGGTACCCGAAGTAGAAGATGATGGCCCACCGACCTGGAAGCCTAGTCTGTTATGCTGAATAGACCTAAACTGTTGCTGCTACGGTCGTCCGGGGCACCAAAGAACTCGGGATGATAACCCTTTAAAATAAATTTAAACTCCCTAGGATTGATGGACACCTACAATAACACCTCCAGGCACAGAGCATAGAGTACATTTCATAATGCAGGGTAAAACAAAATTTCATTGTAACCCTCACAGTATCTAATAGTTGGCAAAGGTTCATAAATCGATGGGTTTTACATCACTTTTCTCTGAGTAAAATCGCCTTCACAGTAGCGTATAATGCAAAGGATAAATGTCTATGAGATGTATGAAGATGTCGGGAAAAAATCACCCCTAAAACAGATTAACAAGCATAGGAAAATTGTTGGCCAAATGGGTCAAAATGCAAAACGAATTCACCTTAAGACATGATGAAAATGCAGAGAAAATTTTACAATCGATGTATTAATTTGCAGAGAGAAATTCGCCCGAGGTGAGAAATAAAATTTAGAAGTAAAGATATAAAGTAATTTCGTCCACCAAGACGTAGGTAAAACACAGTCTTAATCAGCAATGAAGGTAGTCTCAACAAGTGTCAAGTGCAATGTAATAAGAAGCGAAATGCAGACAACGAAATGGCCAAATTTGCCAGGTAAACAAGGAATGATTGTTGTCTTAAAAAAAATGGAAAATCGCGAGAGCATTATATCCTGCAATGAAAATGCCTTCATTATATAAAAACGCAAGCAATTTATCCGGCAAAGAGTACACAATAAATAAATAAAAACATAGAGTTAAATTCATGGAATATGAATGATAACAATGGCGGATTTACTAAACACAATAAGGCGCAAGGACCCTCAATCAGCCAAGAAAAATTCAACAGGGGTAGACAACTGGCAGGAACATCCTTCCCTCATCATCCTTGCATAGAAAGGCAGGTCATTAGGATCTATAGGTCTATTAACACCGAAGTGATGATCGTCGATCTGGCTCCTGGCTAACTGCCCAGATGAGGATTGATGAGCTAGGGACGAGGGCGAATTACGAAGCATAAACTCATCATAAATTAACAAACCATAGGATGGTCACAACATGTAGGGAATCAAAAGCCAAGGAAATCAATCAACAACGGGCTTAAGGCTATGGGGGGAATTTAGTCATCAATTAAAATGCTAAGTCAATCATTTTCTTTACCTAATTAAACATACAGAATAAAAGCGTAAAGTATACTAATAATCTATCATGCAGAAATAAAGGAAGTGTATCGTAGCCCAAGTAGCTCGCTCTGAGTTGTTGTCTCACACGCTCCATGTAGCTCCTGCTTGTCGACCAATGAGACTTCACCGGTACCTCCCAGCCAACGCTATGGGTACTCTTCTTCCCCTTTAGCCCCCCGAGCTGCAAAGGGGCCACACACACTAACCAGAGAATTAACTAGCTCCCAGCTCGCCTCACAAGGCCGAGCTGGGTATCCCAACTCCCACAAGCTAAGTCAGTCGAGTCTAAAATTCTACAGCATAACGTTACACATAACAGAAGAAATCCATCCTCCTCCTCCTCCCTCCTTTATATAGATTTTCTAAGTCATTTACTTTCCCAAAATCTCATTTAATTCATTATTCAATAATTTAATTCATAATAATCCTCCCCGTACAAGTGTCACCCATCCCCTTCATTGCACCATAAATTAATTTCATTAATTAATTGATTACTCCTATTTCCCTCACCCACCTAAAAGCACTACTATAATCGCTCATAGGTGTCCCCATATTCCCATACAAATTTTAATGACTTTCCCCCTTACTAATTTACTAGTTGAGTTTAATTTAGAAAGTTCTTAAATGCTAGATACCTTAATAAGTTAGACTTTCTTCTTTTTCCTTGTATTTCCCCTTTATTTTTATGTTTCCCTCTTTTTCCTAGTTTCCTAATTCTTTTAAATTCCCCTCTTTCCCTTTTCCTTTAAAACTCAAATTGGCAGGTGTAGAAAAATAATTTTTTCCCTTTTTCCTTTTTAATTAATAAATTTTAATTAGCATAAGTGACAAAACAATTATTTCCCCTTTTTCCCCATTTTAAATTTTATCCCCCAAAATATTTTTATAAATTAAATGAATTACTTACCCCCTTCTCGTCACATGATTAATGATGATTATCATTATTATTTATTTTTTTATTTTTATATAAATAGATAAAAAATTGTATCACAAGTATCACTTAGACCTAGAATTTATTTTCCTAGGTTGGGCAACATTTTATTAGGGGAAATGTTTTAAATATTTATTATCACATTATTCATCCTAAGTCCATCTAGTTTTATCCATTTATTAATTAACAACGCGACGTACACTTATACATTTTACCTAAGTACACTTAATATTAAGGTGTAGATATAACAATATCCCCCCTAAAGTACAACTTGAGGAATAGTAAAAGTGAGGTTGATCCTTTGAAATTTATCTAGACATAAAGGCTAGACTAGGTACTCATGTATAATTGAGAGAAACAACATAAAATCAATATCGCTATGGACACTAATCCCTCTCATTAGAGTTAATGGGTAGCTAGTTGTTGCAATCGATTCACTCAAAATAGGAATCAATACTCTATATGAGACTCTCTAAAGAAAATTTGATCTCAAACAAAATGATGAATCATGAAGATGTTGGAACATCAAGAATTGATGGTTCATCATGCTTCTCATGGGTTCTTTCAGTCGATAGGTCGACCAACATATGGATATAGTTAGTCATGTGATTGACCAACACACTACATTAGTCGGTCGAGTAGTTGACATGCCTATCATTCAGATAGTCCACCAAGAATCGAAGATAGTCATTTGGTGGATTGACCATCCCAACAATCGACTACGATTTGGATGTGTAGGTTGTCATGTTGAGAATCCTTGTAGAGTCATCTCAGTAACGCATATTTGGTGGATTCAACACTAACAACCAATGGTTACATGTGGAAAATATCTTCCTTATTATATGGAAGTTGGTTATATATTGAGGCTATAAATATCAAACCCCTTGGGTCATTATCATCATGGATATCAAGTGATTGAGATCCAATGTGCACTTAAATGTTTTGATCAAAATTCACTTTTATTAAGTCTTATAATGGTGTCTTTGGACATAGCCTCTATCTTCAAATTTTTTGTTACTCTTTGATTAATTGCAGTTTTGTGTCTTTTATTTTCATGTTGTGTTCCACCCTATTCTCCAACATGGTATCATAGTTGATGGTTTAAAAACTTGACCTATTATCTACAAACCTTGTTGAGTCATATTGCATGTGTGATTGACTATAGTTCGATGGTTTTCCAATTGGAACCTATAGAAATAGACCAATTTCTATCTAGATATCAAAGATGGATTCAAAGATTGATCCTATTTTTTTGAATAGATCAAATTATGTAGTATGGACACCGAATATGGAAACCCTACTGAAAAGAAAAGGACTAGACTGTATATGAAGGTTGTGATTCTAGATCCAACATATTAGCAGGAAAATTTTATTGTTGATGGCAAGAAGGATGAGGCTGTAGGGATCATCGTGACCTACATCTCACATGAGATTCAGTTTCACCTTAGTGGAATCGAATGCCCTAATTAATTCCAGAAGAAGGTGAAGTCAGTGTTCAATCGATTCAATGAGATCCACGTCATGTAGTTTGAAATTGGGTTCATGGGGAAAGAGTTATCAGAAGAAGGATGGAAAACTCATCAAGCTGATGAACTTGAGAACATCATTCAATGTGTTCATTTATAATTTTTGTACCAATTGGAAAGCACACAAGGAAGATAGTAAAAATTACACCTTTGAAGCTTTTTGTGGTATTTTGATTACTGATTAGAACATAATTCGTTAAGAAGGAAAGATCGGTCACAAACACTAGACCAAATTGCTCAATGGAAAGATCAAGATAGATCCTATGGATAGAGTATGGTTTGATGCCTCTACAAAGAAACTTGTATGTCGTGACTAGAAACCATAGAGACATACAGATGCACCCCAATGTAGTCGAAATAAGAATACATGTCAGTATTGTGGAAAGATTGGACATGTAAAGAAAGTTTGTTGTAAGAAGAGAGACGGTTTAGAGGAGAAAGTTAAACTTCTTTAAGCAGACGTTTCCATTGTATGTCAACCCAATGATAATTTCACCTTCCAAGTTGGTACTTCTTAGGCCTTTCAATCTCATTCTGAAAATACCAAATTGGTAGTTGACTCTGTTTGCACTCATCATACGGATAAGGATGTGTCCTTGCTCACATGGTTGGATGAAGCTAATGAGAGGAAAATATATGTTGTTGATGAATTTGCTCTAGATGTTGTTGGTCAGGGTGATGTTCCTTATCAATACAGGAATATTTTCAACATCTATCATGTGCCAAACCTCAGTGCCAATCTATTTTTTGTTGCTCATCTAACACAAAAAAAAAATATTGTGGAATTTTGCCAGATTGGTTCTATGTTCATGATTTGAAGAAAGTTAAGTTAATTTTCACCGGTGGACTTCTCGACCCGATGGACAGTTTGTACAAATTTTGTTTCATGACTTGACCTAACACTGAACCGATTACACTTGTTTCTCACACTAATGAGAGAATTCGAATTTGGCATGAGTGACTCGGAAATAAATATTTCCAAAGTCTACAGGAAATGGAAACTTACAGCATGATTGTTGGTATACCAAAGGTGTTTCCCCTTAAAGGAGTCTGTAAGGGTTGTGTGCTTTGGAAGCATCATTAGGCACCATTCGACTCTGGAAAAGTGTGGCGAGCACACAACCTACTAAAACTGGTTCATATTGATGTTTGTTGCATCAATATACCTTCACTAGTAGGTACAAGGTATATTTTGACTTTCATTAATGATTTATCTCACTTTACATGGGTTTACTTTCAAAATAATAAAAACCTATTCTTTGAGCAGTTCAAGGATTTTAGAGCTTTTTCTAAAAATTAATATGTCTAACCCATCAAATTATTGATATTAGGCAATGATGATGAGTATGTAAATCTCCCTTTTGAATAATACTTTTTTTGATATGGTATTGATTGGAAGCGGTCCCTTCCTCACACACCTCATCAAAATGGCAGTGCAAAATGAAAGAATCTGACATTAGTCGAAATGGTTAGATGTATATTTTAGGATAAATATCTTCCTCATCCCTTCTGGTCCAAAGTGGTATATTGTGTAATTTTTTTTCTCAATCGCATCTCGACTAGAGATGTTTCTTCCAAGACTCCATTCAAATGATGGTATGGGAAGAATCCCTTTGTTAGCCACCTCCATGTGTTTGGATATGTTTCCTAGGATCAAATTCTCAATTATTGCAGAAAGAATTTGGATGAAAAGATTCATGCTTGCACCATGATGGGCTACTTTGAAGAGTCGAAATCCTATCGATTATTTGACCCTATAAAATGTCAAATCATTATCAGATGAAATGTACGGTTTGATGAGAAGTCTTTTGAAACATCATGTACTACTAATCACACTTATTGACTTATTCTTTGAGGAAACTTGTGTGCAAGTGATCTGGTTATGGTACAGTATGATTTCGTTTTGATTATGATTTATATATGATGATAATGATGTATTGTGAACTATTGACTAATTTCATATGTATATGTGTTGGTAGATATTATTGATGAGTTCTCATGAGTGTGTAGGACACATGACAGGTTATGGATGTTGAGGGAGGCAATAGACTTCCTTGGAATATGGATTGACTCAGGGAGTGGATTGTATTTTGATTGAGTATTTCATTTTACGTAGATGTGATATATGATTGATTACAATATGATTTATGTATATGGATTATTGACATTGTTTTTGTTAGTGGATGCAGGCTTGACGATGCTTGCTAATCCGACTCACATAAGGAGTAAAGGGGTCATGCAAAGAAACTAAACATTTGAGGCAAAGGTGCAACAACGTCCCTATCATTTCCTACTAGCACTCTCCTTGTGACCTGAACTATAGGTTAACAATTACCTAGTTCGAGAGGTATATGATATCATGAGGGAAGACTTAGACAATCACTCATGAGGAAATCTATGGGTGTTATCCGCAATTTTTTTCATCGTGATAATGTTATGATGATGTCATGATGATGGAAAATCAAGCTCTTCACTAAGAACACTTTCTTGAGAAAAGTTACATTTGTCTGCTTCCAGAAATGATGTTTTTGAAGGATGTTCGCAGGCTACCTATATAGCTGCCTGTGAGAATGCCTGATTCTCACAGGCTGCATTAAGCTAGGGTGTGGATAGTTCGCACTGTAATCATTTCCAGGGTGCGAACATCTTCTTAAAGAGGAAAAAGATGAAGTTCTCGAGCCTTCTAGAAGAGAAGCTTCGAGAAGAATGAGTTGGCTAACGAATGGTTGTTCAAGTGCTGGCATTCCAGATATCTTGGGATCATTTCCTATCCAAGTAACTAAATTATCTTCTCCTATATATTGAGGAGATAGCTCATGGAAAAGGTTAGAAGCAAGCTAGCAAGAGATTGATTGGGGAATTGTTGGAAGCCTGTATGAAGGACTAATGCTACAGCAGCAAGAGACTACAGCAAGGTCATCACAAGTGGTTGATTTTCTTCATGCATGAGCAAGTGTGTGTGTCAGAACTAGGAGCCATCGAAAGGAGACCTACGAAATAAAGGCTCAGGTTGTAAGTTTCACTTTCAATTAATTCAATACAGTAATATGTCCCTTTCCCATAAAGATGATGTCACTTTATTACATGATTCCTTGATCACATGTATAGACTAGCTATTGAATATATTAATCTGCCTTTACTTCGATTGGTTTGGACTGTTGTGATCTGAACGGTGCAAGAGCATTGGAGTAAATCTTGGAACAACAGAGACCTAAGGAAAGCGTTCATAAGGTATGTCCATAATCCTTATCTCTTAGTTCACTCAATAGGCTAGATCTAGGGAAAGAGTAGTATTCTGTCCTATTTTGTTCTAGATCCAGGTGGATCTAGGGAGATCGGTTCATGTCCGCACTTACGGATTAATCCTGAAACAAAATTGGTGACTCCGCTGGGGACTTATCCCTTTGTCTTTTTGGTTTTTTGAATTTTCTATGGCCATTTGCTTTATTGCTATCATTCTCCTGTTTTGTCAGTGTCTGAGTGCTCAGGATACCCTGAGAGACCTTCTGGGTCTATAAGCCAGTTTGAATTTTGCTTGCATTTTCAAAAATTTTAGTGTCTTCAGGAATTATCGCACTGTGTCCATTGACAGCCTACGAGAACCATTCAAGTTCGCACTCTGCTTATAGTGTCCAGTGCAAACCCCTCGCACTTTGCTTCACAGTGGCCTACGAGAACACTATCTTCTCGCAGTGTGTACACTGCTTGCCTGTGAGCAAGATTTTGAAAAATTTTGAAATCAAGTTTTGACTTTGTCAATTGCTCAGAACAGTTGATTTGTGTCTTTTTGGCTTACTGGATCACTGACTTACACACCTCTTGATTTATTTTGCTTTCTTGAACAGATTTAGAGTTTCTAGGTCTTTCTTGCCTTTGATAGCTTGACTTTCTTTTCTTGTCTCTGTTTGGCATTTTCTTTCTCTCTGATTTCTGGATTTGGATGTGTCTCAGTGGCTGAGAACCAGTGATTGGTAGAGGGTTAAGTGCTTGTGGTTTTCTCTTTTGCTTGGTGGTTCGAAAGAACATTTTTCATTTTCTTTGGGAAGACTCATTGGTTTGGTTTTTGTTTTTACTTTCATTGAAAGAATTGGTTGGGTTGTCATTGTTGATCCTGTATGATTTGATTTTCTTTTCTCATTAATCAGAGTTCTTCTTGGAAAGTGAACAATATGTTTTCTTTCAAGATTTTGTTTTTGTCATTTTGAAAACATTGCAAATCAAATTTTAGAGATTATTGAAGTATTGAAAAAGACATTTAAAGATTGTTCATTGATAAATGATTATTTGCATTGGCATATGAAAGGAAATTGAGCATTGCATTTGCATTGTAGTATTGAGATTGATTCGGAAAAAACTCTCTCTCTCCCATAACTAGGATTCATGGAATGAAAAAGATTATATTTCATCATTGTCCTTGCATTATTTGGGTCAGAGTCACACATCATGAGTTTCACTTCCGTTACATTTGAGTAATTAACAGCCTTTAAGAATATTGCGTAATCTTAAAATCAATCTAGTAACTTTTTCTAGGGCTCTTTACACCAACATATTAGCTAGGCTAGTGCTTTGGAGTAGGAAGAGAGACACACTCTCCAAAAGCTCAAAAAAAAACAATAGTATCTTGAGTTAGGGAGTGTAAAATTCCATTGGCATCATATTGTCCTGGGACGCCCTTCTAACACAAGGGTTAAGAACTAGGTCACATTGGTATTGGTAGAGTTACTAACCCTGCTTTGTTGACATCAGTGTAGAGATTGCACGTATTACGGGGATCACTCCGAGGTATACCCACAATTATGAGTGGAAGCCTTTGAGTTGGTTTCAG
>JZKD02S1737790.1:223359-264354 GCA_000966675.3 Picea glauca | reverse complement strand
ATGAATGGTTGTTCAAGTGCTGGCATTCCAGATATCTTGGGATCATTTCCTATCCAAGTAACTAAATTATCTTCTCCTATATATTGAGGAGATAGCTCATGGAAAAGGTTAGAAGAAAGCTAGCAAGAGATTGATTGGGGAATTGTTGGAAGCCTATATGAAGGACTGATGCTACAGCAGCAAGAGACTACAGCAAGGTCATCACAAGTAGTTGATTTTCTTCATGCATGAGCAAGTGTGTGTGTCAGAACTAGGAGCCATCGAAAGGAGACCTACGACATCAAGGCTCAGGTTGTAAGTTTCACTTTCAATTAATTCAATACAGTAATATGTCCCTTTCCCATAAAKATGATGTCACTTTATTACATGATTCCTTGATCACATGTATAGACTAGCTATTGAATATATTAATCTGCCTTTACTTCGATTGGTTTGGACTGTTGTGATCTGAACGGTGCAAGAGAATTGGAGTAAAGCTTGGAACAACAGAGACCTAAGGAAAGCGTTCATAAGGTATGTTCATAATCCTTATCTCTTAGTTCACTCAATAGGCTAGATCTAGGGAAAGAGTAGTATTCTGTCATGTTTTGTTCTAGATCCAAGTGGATCTAGGGAGATCGGTTCGTGTCCGCACTTACGGATTAATCCTGAAACAATGGGGCGTGCAATAAGGAAAAATTATTATTCCTTAGAATCCCTTAGTCTCTCACAAGGTCGATCAAATGGAGTGTTGACTCCAAGGGTTGGACAAACTTCCAAAACCAGTCAAAGGCGAGTGGCACCCTTGGAGCATGAGGGTGTGTCTTGAAGGGCACGTCATGTAAATTAAAATGCGAGTCAATAAATCCATATGGCCTAGAGAACTTAATGAAATATTTAGACCTTATTAGAACATAGTATTAATTAATCAGTAAATTATAAACTAGAAGCCTAACAAGAGTCTAATCCTAAGTTTAAGACTAAATCTAAGTCTAAGTTCAAATGAGAGACTAAATAAAAATATTAAATAAATTAAAAGAATTGAGGTAAAATCAAACTCTAGGAAAAAGAGTAATAAAAACTTAAAGGTTGGGAAGATTACATGTGTGTGCATGAAATTAATAAAAGGGATTTTAAAAATAGAAATAAATAAAACATGAGAGAATAGGTGTACACATATAATAGAATCTTGAGTCAAACTACCACTAAGTCTAACTAAAAGAAGACTCATAATCCAACTCTAACTAAGATTTAGTTAGGGGACACTCATTAAATGAGAAATTCGGGAACAAAGGGGCAACTAAGAGAAAAAATAGGAACACATTGGGGAATGTCAGGGAAAATGTGAGGGAAAATGTTTTTTTAATAAAAATAAAAAGGGTAATTACTTGTGCAAATTGGGGAGAGTGAGACAAGTGTGTGGGTGAATAATCAGAAATAAAATAATTAAAAAATTGAATTACTTGTGCATGTGGACAAGTGTCATTGAGAATTTACCTATAAAAGAAATGTGGTAGAAGGGATATGGATCTCACTTTTGCTTATTAAGCTTATGTTGCCAAAATTTTGTAGGACTATGTTTTACTTGTGAGAGTTGGGAATCCAAGCTGGTGAAAAGAGTGGAAGCTCTTCCTTGCGAGGCATGGTTGGGAGCTATTTTTTATGGTTTTTGTGTCTGGCCCCTTTGTGGCTCAGGGGGCTAAGAGGGAAGAAGAGTACCCTTAGCATTGGCTGGGAGGTATCAATGAAGGTTGATTAGCAGGAAAGGAGGGACAAGGAAAGGACGCAAGCTTAAGAAAGGAGAAAACACAATTTGGGATTGGAGATCTTCAACAACTACAACCTCTTTTGCTTACAGTATTTTATTGTATAATTATGTATAACCAATAGTTCGCATGTTATTATTTTGGTAGATATAATCTATTGTAAATGAATAATTAATTTGGTTGCAACTGCAGTTCTGAGTTCTAGTATGTTGGGTTAAAATACTTACTCTCATTTACTTAATCGAATAGTTTGATGGGAAGAAAATAACTCTTACATAAATTCTGAAATTGTAGCTATTTTATCTTTGAATTGTTCAGGCTTGATTCCATTTATCATTACACAATTCTTGTGATTATGATAGAACCGTTGTTTAAGATCAAGGAAATGCTCATAATTCATAGAGCTCCTCGAATTAAATAATATGGTTGTTTGAGGAAATCATTAATGTTCACACAAGAATTGTCAATGTGAATTGTTGTATAACTTGTTTTAGTGGTTGACTTAAAATGCATCAGTATAATAGGACTTGCGCATTATATCTAAATAATAGATTATGTTAGGGTGTAAATTAATTCTTATCATTATTAAAATTCCATGACTATTGTATCATCATTCTTTTGGTCAATTGCACATTTGGAAATTGAGTTCATTGGAAGAATTAGTGATGTAGAGTGTAGATGATGAAAACACCTTTTTCGTAGTCTTTTTAAAACAAGGATTTGGATAACAAAGAGGAAAACAAAAATGTTATATTCACCCACCTGATGATGTATAGATTGGTTTGTTTCATTTGGTATCAGAGTGGGTTCAACCCTACAACATTGGACCGTTACTCCTTCCACTATGTTAAATAGATGATTAAATGTGTATCACTAATAAATTTTGAAATTTGTCCATGCAGGTAATAATGGTTAGAGGAAGCAGGGGAAGTAGACGTTGTGGTGCGGGGTGGAGAGGTATGCCTCCTTCGATTATATCCATGCTAGAGAGATCAAACCCTCACAAAGATGACAAGACCATGGAGCAGAAGCAGGGTGTTGTGGAGATTTGGTAGGTATGATGAGATCCTTCCAGAGGATGTCAGAGGAATTGATCAACCATCTTGATCTGGAGGAGGGAAGAACGTATGTTCCCAATGAGGGTTCACAATGCACTCTAGTAGGTAGTAGTAGGATACAAAGAGAACTCGAGAAGATGAAATTTCTCTAGTTTTGGGTGTCGCAGACGGCTTAGCCTCCGAGGCATGGATGGAGAACATGGTGATGTGCTTCGCACTTCGTGATTACACCTCCAACATGAAAGTCCGCATGGAAGTATTTCAATTGAAAGGGAGTGATCTACTTTGGTGGAAGACACTCCTACGTCAACTAAACATGGTCGTGGAAGATGTGCCATGGGAATTGTTTAAGGAATGATTCTAGGAGAGTTACTTGTCTGATGAATTCATTGAGCACCATCTTAATGAGTTAAACACCTTACAACAGGATAATCATACAGTTATGGAGTGTGAGGCCAAGTTCATGGAGCTACTTAGGTACACTCCACATCTGAACATAGAGAAGTTAAAGGTCAACAAGTTTGTGTTCAGTCTTAACTTCAACATTCGTGTGAAGGCGAGGATCGTAATGCTTCATACGTTTCACAATGTAGTTCAGAAGGCCCTCATAGCTGAGGAAGAGCTGAACAGTGGGGGTCAAGGAAGGACTCCTTCTAAATCGATTGGAAATATGACATCAAGAGCGTAACATCATCATACACCACCCAGAAAGACTTTTAGGCATTCAGATATGCCCAGAGGACCTATGTACTAGACATTGAGACGACAGACTCCTCAACAGAGGACTCCTCACAGAGCACCACAACAACAACAACATCGTTGTCCATAGAAGAAACAACATTTTAGGCATGTTCAACATAATAGACTAGGATCAAAGAGTGTTACACCAACAACTTCTACTTCGGGGACCAAGAGAACTGGACCGAAGAATGGATGTTGGACATGTGGAGACCCATATTACCAACGAGATTGTATAATTGAGAAGGCCAAAGTAGCTAGATATTTTGGACCCACTACAGTTCGATATTTGGGAAAGTCCCACATGATACATGCAGTGGTGAACAACAACCAGGCTGAGCACCAATCCATGATTCTCTAGACATCAGGTACGATCACCAATAAAAAAAATTGTATTTTGATAGATCCAGGTGCTATAGAGAGATTTATTTATAGTGCAATGCTAAATATAATTAAAGTAAATCAAGTCGAGCAGGACGAGTTCATATACATAGAAATGGCATCAGGATCCAAACATAAATTTGAAGAGAAGGTTATGGATTGTAGCATTAACTCAATGGGTGATGTTGTAATGAAGGCCAACCTATACGTCATAATATTAGGATCTTATGACATAGTAATAGGCATGTACTGGTTAGAATCGCATGATGCGATACTTAAACATAAGTCAAAACAATTAATTTTGATTGATGATTTGGGACAAATTATAGTAATTGTAAGAAGAAACTAGGGGGTTTCACTAAGATTTATCTCTTCCCTATAACTACAAAAGAGTATGCGCAAGGGATGCCAGTTATATGCAATCTTGGCACTCAACGAAAAGGGAGAGGAAGAAGGATTATAAAACCTTCCAACAGTATCAAAGTTTGCAGACATATTTCCTAAGGAACTACCAGATTTACCGCTAGAAAGAGAGTTGGAGTTTACAATATACTTCAAACCTGGAACTGAGTTGATAGCAAGAACGCCATATCAGATGTCAATGCCTAAATTGTAGGAGTTGAAAATGCAACTGAAGGAATTGTTAAACTTATGACTTATAGTCCAAGTGTATCATCGTGGGGTGCACGAGTTATTTTCGTGAGAAAGAAGGATGGATCATGGAGACTCTATATCGACTATTGTCAATTGAACAAAGAGACGATCAAGAACTAGTATTTGTTGCCAATAATAGATGATTTATTTGATCAGATGAAGGGATAAATTATGTTTTTGAAGATTGACTTGAGATTGGGATATCATCAATTATGAATTAAGGAGGAAGATATCCCTAAGACCACATTTAAGACAAGATTCAGACACTATGAGTTTACAGTTTTACCGTTCGGTTTGACGAATGCCCTGGCCCCCGGGGATATTCATGAGTTTAATGAATGGGGTGTTCCTCAAATACTTGGACAAACATGTTCAAGTATTTATTGATGACATATTGATTTATTCTCGGACGAAAGAAGAGAATGACGAACACCTGATATTTGTTCTACAATGTCTAAGAAAAAACAAATTGTTTGGGAAGCTATCAAAATGTTCCTTTTACCAATCAAAGATTCATTACTTGGGACATATCATATCTAGAGAAGGTATCATTGTGGATCCAGAGAAATTATCAGCTATTATGGAATGGCCAGTACTGACGAACGTAAAATAAGTACATAGCTTTATGGGTTTAGTAGGATATTACCAATGATTCATCAAAGGTTTTTTGAAGATAGCAAATCCAATCACGAAATTATAGAAAAAAAACAAGAAATTCGTATGGATAGAGAAATGTGCGGAAGCATTTAAAAATATTAAAGAGTTGTTAACGACGATGTTGATATTGAAGGTCCCTAACATGAACAAACAATTCTTGGTATGCACAGACGCATCCAAGGAAGTTTTAGGTGGATTTTTGATGCAAGATGGTCAAGTGATCACTTAGATTTCAAGGAAATTGAGAAGGCATGAGGAAAAATATGAAACACACGACTTGGAGTTATTAACAATTGTATATGCCTTGAAAGTATGAAGACATTATCTGATTGGACAAAAATTTGAAGTAAAGACATATCACTGTGGATTGTAACATATATTTACACAGAGTTACTTGAACGAACGATAGAGGCATTGGTCAAAATTACTTAGTGAATACGACTTTGAGATTACGTATATTAAAGGAATGGTGAACAGAGTCGCGGATGCATTTATTCGAAGACCATGCATATTTTCAGTAATACCTCTTAATATGAATCTTCAAGAAAATATTCTATATTTACAGATTGACAATGATTGGTACAAGGAAGTTAAGGATAGTATTGGACAAGATACCATGATGGTACCAAAGTATGAATGTTATTCATTTGACAACGACAGATTCTTGAGGTATACCAGTAGAATTTGCATACCTCCTAACGGAAAATTTAGAATTTTGATCTTAAGCAAAGCTCATCGAATTGTTTAAATGGATTATCCGAGAGTCATGAAGATGAAGGCAAACCTTAAGCTTTTATTCTTCTGGAAATGAATGAAAGTGGACATAGTTAGTTACGTGGTGATATGTCTAGAATGTCAGCAAGTGAAGGTTGAACATTGACATCCAACATGATTTTTATAGCCACACGCTATTCCTAAATCGAAATGGGAGGTCATTTCAATGGATTTTATTGTTGGATTCCCACTGACGACAAGAATAAACGATTCAATTTTTTTGGTCATTGACACTCTGATGAAGAGTGTGCACTATATTTCATTATGTACGACGTATCAGGCGCCAGACATATCTAGAGTAATTGTTAGTGATATTGTAAGGTTATAGGGTGTACCAAGAAGGATTATATCTGATCGTGGATCGATGTTTACAGCACAATTTTGGACCAACTTCCAAGAAGCCTTGGGAATGCAACTTAATTTTAGTATAACATATCACCCAGATAAAAACGGGAAAAAAAAAAGAGCAAATCATATTTTGGAGCATATGTTGCGTATGCACGTGATGGATAAACAAAAGTGGTGGGGGGACTTCTTGCCATTGGTAGAGTTTGCATACAACAACACTTACCAAAGTAAAATTAAGATGGTACCATTTGAGTTTCTTTATGGGCGACCATGTCAGACGTTGTTCATTTTGGATCGACTTGAGGATAGGATCCTCATGGGACCAGAAGTGATCCAAGAAATGGAAGAACATATGAAATCAATGAGACAAAGAATAAAATAAGCGCATGATCGTCAGAAGAGTTATGTTGATGCACATCGTGTTGACAGTAGTTATGAGTTTGTAGTTATGAGTTTGGTGACAACTTTTTCTTGTCGATAAAACTGCATAAGGGTTCAATCAAGTTTGGAAAGTGTGATAAACTCTCTCCTAGGTTTGTGGTACCTTTCAATATTGTGGAAAAGAAAGGAACTGTGGCTTACCGACTACCCTTACCTGATTCTTTGAGGCGTATGCACGATGTATTTCATGTATCTGTTTTACGACATTATATTAGTGATCTATCACATGTTATTTTCATGAGTTCTTTGCAACTGTTCGACGAGGATTCTCTCATGGTGGAGCCAATCCGCATTATGGACCATCACACTTGATATCTATGACGTCGAATAATCGATGAGGTCAAGGTTGATTGGGACAATTATAGTCCACACTCGTCTACATGGGAGGATGCATATGAGATGCGTCAACGATTTCCTTGTTTGTCTGATAGACTAGATATATAGATCTATGTAAGATACATGTGCTTATTTGCATTTATGTACTTTATAATGGGACAAAGTTTAAAATAAGAGAGGGTGTATGTAACATCTCGTACTACTAAGCACACTTATTGACTTGTTCTTTGAGGACACTTGCATGCAAGCGGTCCGGTTATGATACATTGTGATTTTGTTTTGATTATGAGTTATATATGATCATAATGATGTATTGTGAATTATTGATTAATTTTATATGTATATGTGTTGACAAATATTATGATGACTTCTCCTGAGTGTGTAGGACACATGACAGGTTATGGATGTTGAGGGAATCAATGGACTTCCTTGGACTCTGGATTGAGTCAGGGAATGGATTTTATTTTGATTTAGTATTTCATTTTACGCACATGTGATATATGATGGATTACAGTACGATTTATGTATGTATTATTGACATTTTTTTTCAGTGGATGCAGGCTTGACGATGCTTGTTAATCCGACTCACATAAGGAGTAAAGGGGTCATTCACATAAACCAAACATTTGAGGGAGAGGTGTGGTAGAATCACTATCACAGCCTACTAGCACTCCCATCGTGACCTGAACTGTAGGTTAACAATTACCTAGTTCGAGAGGTATAAGATGTCGTGAGGGCATACTAAGACAGTCGCTCATGAGCAAATATAAGGGGCATGTAATAAGGAGGAATCTGTTTTCCTTAGAATCCCTTAGTCTCTCACAAGGTTGACCGAATGGAATGTTGACTCCAAGTGTCAGAAAAAATTCCAAAACCAATCAAAGGAAAGTGGCAGCCTTGGAGCACGAAGGTGCGTCTTGAAGGGAACGTCATGTAAATTAAAATGTGAGTCAATAAAACTAGATGGCCTAGAGAACTTAATGAAATATTTAGACCTTGTTAGAACATAGTATTAATTAATCAGTAAATTATAAACTAGAATCCTAACAAGAGTATAATCCTAATTTTAAGACTAAATCTAAGTCTAAGTTCAAATGAGAGATTAAAAAAAATATTAAATAAATTAAAAGAATTGAGATAAAATCAAACTCTAGGAAAAAGAGCAATAAAAACTTAAAGGTTGAGAAAATTACACATGCATGCATGAAATTAATAAAAGTGATTTTAAAAATAAAAAGAAATAAAACATGAGAGAATAGGTGTACACACTTAATGAGATCTTGAGTCAAATTATCACTAATTCTAACAAAAAGAAGACTCATAATCCAACTCTAATTAAGATCTAGTTAGGGGACACTCACTAAATGAGAAATTGGGGAATAAAGAGAGAACTAACAGAAAAAATAGGAACACATTAGGGAATGTGAGGGAAAATGATTTTTTAATTAAAATAAAAAGGATAATTACTTGTCCAACTTGGAGAGAGTGAAACAAGTATGTAGGTAAATAATCACTAATAAAATAATTAAAAATTTCAATTATGGACAAGTGTTATTAAGAATTTACCTATAACACCGTTGTTCTTAGTACCGTTGTTAATGTTTTCAATTATTAATTAAATCAGTGCACATCACTTTAAATTTTTCGCTGGAGAATTTCAACGATATATCAATAGAATTTCCGATTTTAAAAACTGAGTGTTCTCTTGTGTCAGTTTCTGAGTTCAGCGCAATTCTGCAATCATTGTGGATCACTCAAAATACAGTTAGAGTGGATAAATTATGTTTATGTACTGATGCCCTAAATTTTTGTTTACGTGTTGAATTTTTAACTTAAAAAACATCCTTTGATGTATCATTATAGATTTTTAACTAACGATTAATGATCTATTTGGGCACAGTCCATTTTATTTGGGAGAATAGTTGGGTGAACAAGGTAGTTCTTGCATTTTAAATTATTGAAGCCATGACTTTTGACGTTGTGTATAAAGAGTTGATGCCTAGAATTCACCGGATGGAGATCTTCTCACTCGTTTTTTTTAATATCTTCTCACTCGGATGGAGATCTTCCCTAAGTAAATTGAATACAAATCATCAAATTACTAAAAGAGGAGTAGACATCCCACTTGAAACCTCGAGCTCAGTGAGTTGTAATAATTTAATATCATAGGAATAGAATTTTTAATTATAAGAAAACCACCTACGTGTGGGTCAAATGTGGATATTGTGTATTCAATGAGAAGTAATAATCTAGTTCTTATTAATAAAGTTTAATAAAGTTTTATACCATACCAGAATAATAAGTAACCTCTTGACATCAACTTCTTTTAGATAGTTGACGATGCTTGTTTTTAATTAATGCCAAGTTATATATATATATATATATATATATATATATATATATATATATATATATATATATTTTGATTATTCCTTCATTGTTCATTTTGTTGTGAGTGTTTAATGAAGGTATTGCTGGACTTGTAGAATTTAATTATTATGTCGGGATGAATAACGATTATGATCTCATGGTTATCCAAAACTTTCTTCAATGAGAGGGTCCACTTGAGAGAATATAGGAGAAATAAATTTCAAAGAATAAGAATGTTTTAGTAAAATCTTATAAAGAATATAACATTAGGATTTCTTTGATACTATCGTCAATTACAATTTTTGATTATTTTGTAAAAATTATAGTGATAATGCGTAAGGTTTAAAATTATGATTAAGATCGAGGAAATGCTTATAATTTATAGAGCTCCTGGAATTGAATAATATGGTTGGTTGAGGAAATAATTAATGTTCACACAAGAATTTTCAATGTGAATTGTTGTATAAGTCGTTTTAGTGGTTGACTTAAATGCATCAATATAATAGGACTTGCGCATTATATCTAAATAATAGATTAGGTTAGGGTGTAAATTAATTTTTATCATTATTAAATTTCCATGACTATTGTATCATCGTTCTTGTGATCAATTGCACATTTATAAATTGAGTTCATTGGAAGAGTTAGTGATGTGGAGTGTAGATGATTAAAACATCTTTTCGTAATCTTTTTAAAACAAGGTTTTGGATAACAAAGAGGAAAGTTAAAAATATTAAAAATAAATTATTTTCACTATTTTCACCCACCTGATGATGTATAGATTGGGTTGTTTCATTTGGTATCAGATTGGGTTCAACCCTATGACATTGGACGGTTACGCCTTCCACTATGTTAAATAGATGATTAAAGATGTATCACCAATAAATTTTGAAATTTGTCCATGCAGGTAATAATGGTTAGAGGATGTAGGGGAAGTAGACATTGTGGTGCGCGGGAGAGATCTATGCATCCTCCGATTATATCCACACTAGAGAGATCAAACCCTCACAAAGATGAGAATACCATGGAGCAGGAGCAGGTTGTTATGGGAGATGTGGTAGGTATGATGAGATCCTTCCAAAGGATGTTAGAGGCATTGAGCAATTGTCTTGATCGGGAGGAGGGAAGAACATATGTTCCCAATGAGGGTTCAAAACGCACTTAAGTAGGTAGCAGTAGCATACAGAAAGAACTCGAGAAGGTGAAATTTCTCGAGTTTTGGGTGCCACAGACGCCTTAGCCTCTGAGGCATGGTTGGAGAACATGGTGATGTGCTTCGCATTTCATGATTACACCTCCAACATGAAAGTCCACATGGGCATATTTCAATCGAAAGGGAGTGTTCTACTTTAGTGGAAGACACTCCTACCTCAACTAAACATGGTCATGGAAGATGTGTAATGGGAATTGTTCGATGAATGATTCTGGGATAGGTACTTGTCTGATGAATTCATTGAGCACCATCTTAATGAGTTCAACGCCTTATGACAGAGCATTCATACAGATATGGAGTATAACTCTAGGTTCATGGAGCTACTTAGGTACACTCCACATCTGAACATAGAGAAGTTAAAGGTCAGCAAGTTTTTGTTCGGCCTTAACTTCAACATTCGTGTGAAGATGAGAATCCTAATGCCTCAGACGTTGCACAATGCAGTTCAGAAGGCCCTCATAGCTGAGGAAGAGTTGAACAGTGGGGGTCAAGGCAGGACTCCTTCTAGACCGATTGGACATATGACATTAGGAATGTAGAAGCATCATACACCATTCAGAAAGACTTTTGGGCATTGAGATATGCCCAGAGGACCTATATTCTCAACACCGAGATGAAAGACTCCTCAACAGAGGACACCTTACAGAGCATCACAACAACAAAAACATCGTCTTCCATAGAATAAACAACATTTTAGGCATGTTTAACATAATAGACTAGGATCACGGACTACTAGGCCAACAACTTCTACTTCGGGGACTAGGAGAACTGGACCGAAGTATGGATGTTGGACATCTGGAGAGCCATATTACCAATGAGATTGTACGATTGAGAAGGCCAAAGTAGCCATATATTCTAGACCCACTACAGTTGGAGATTTGGGCAAGTCCCACATGATACATGCAATGGTGAACAACCGTCGGGTTAAGCACCAATCCACGATGCTCTAGACGTTAGGTACGATAACCATTAAAAAAAATGTATTTTGATAGATCTAAGTGCTACAGAGAGATTTATTTCTAGTGCAATGCTAAAGAGAATTAAGGTAAAGGAAGTCGAGCAGGATGAGTTCATATACATAGAAATGGCATTAGGATCCAAATAGAAATTGGAGGGAAGGTTATGCACTGTAGCATTAACTTGGGTGATTTTGTAACGAAGGCCAACCTATACATCACAATATTAGGATCTTATGACATAGTGATAGGCATGGGCTAGTTAGATCGCATGATGTGATACTTAAATGGAAGACGAAACAATTAAGTTTGAATGATGATTTGGGACAAAGTATAGTAATTGTAAGAAGAAACTAGGGGGTTTCACTGAGATTTATCTCTTCCCTAAAACTACAAAAGAGTATGCACAAGGGATGCAAGTTATATTCAATCTTGGCACTCAACAAAAAGCGAGAGGCAGGAGGATTATAAAACCTTCTAGTAGTATCGGAGTTTGCAGACGTATTTCCTAAGGAACTACCAGGTTTACCACCAGAAAGAGAGTTAGAGTTTACAATAGACTTGAAACCTGAAACTGAACCGATAGTGAAAACGCCATATCGGATGTCAACGCCTAAATTGTAGGAGTTGAAAATGCAACTGAAGGAATTTTTAAACTTGGGACTTATAGTCCAAGCATATCGTCATGGGGTGTGCTAGTTATTTTCGTGAGAAACAAGGATGGATCGTCGAGACTTTATATTGAATATCGTCAATTGAATAAAGCGACGATCAAGAAATAGTATATGTTGCTAATAATAGATGATTTATTTGATCATATGAAGGGAGGAATGATGCTTTTGAGGATTGACTTGAGATCAGGATATCATAAATTATGAATTAAGGAGGAAGATATCCCTAAGACTGCATTTAAGACGAGATTCAAACACTATGAGTTTACAGTTTTACCGTCTGGTTTGGTGAATACCCCAGTCCCCAGGGGTATTCATGAGTTTGATGAATGGTGTGTTCCGTGAATACTTGGACAAGCATGTTCAAGTATTTATTGATGACATACTGATTTATTCTTGGACGAAAGAAGAGCATGACAAACACCTGATATTGGTTCTAAAATGTCCAAGAGAAAACAAATTGTTTGAGAAGCTATCAAAATGTTCTTTTTACCAATCAAAGATTCATTACTTGGGACATATGATATCTAGAGAAGGTATCATTGTGGATCCAACGAAAGTAGAGGCTATTATGGAATTGTTAGAATATAGAAGATGGTGTGCTCGTTTTACCATTGACGATACCCTCGTCACCCAACCATAGGCTGAAGCCTACCTCTGAGCACCTTAACCTTGACTGAGAATTACTCCGGAAGCAAACCCTAGGCTAGATAGCCAAAAAAAGGGTAGCGCACCTTTCCCCAAGGATAGCGCATCACAAAAAGCTGATCAAATAGTCCAAACCCTAGCCAAGAGATAGTCGAAGCCAATGATGAAACTGCTAGCTGCAACAGCTGCACTTTCATCTCTCCTCCACATGTGCGCACCAAACTGGGAACTGCAGTTTTGAGATGTTGTCAAATGAGAACTGGCACCTTGTATTTATACTGGTTCTGCCAGATCTGCTAGGGCCGACTTCTCCTTCTGGATATGTGTCTGTTCAGTATATTATTATTATTTTTAGCCGACTTCTTCTCTTGGAGGCTAATAACCTATTTTAAATTATCTTCTTGAGCCGACAAGACTTCTAGGGTTATTAGCCAACTCATTAGGGTTTCTCTTGCTTCCCGAAGTCTCCTATTCTCATCAGGTTCACACGTGGAGGTAAATACCTCCAGTGGCTACGATAATATTAACACTCCCTCCTAGCTAGAGAGGTATTTATAGGTAATGGACTTGAGCACAAAACATACCATTTACCCGGTAGCATCAATATAGTCATCTAGACTATTTCATGACTATATCATGATCATTACCATCACCATCAGCTGCATCAACTCTCGAAACCATACTTCATCTGAGTAATTAGATATGATGTTGGATAAGTCACTCTTACCATAGAGTGATACAAGAGGAGTAAAATCTCTGAACTTTTTTCCGTCTGGAAAATCTTTGTTCATAATTCATCTGAATGATCATTATCTCCAATAAATTATTGATAGTCTTCAAGGCAATTAGAACAAGAATAGAACACAACTGTGTCTATTCATAGTAGTACTTAACTACAATCCAATGGTACACTACCACATCAAGTAACACACAAGTACTTGATCAGCAACGTATGGTTGGGAACAATGAAACATATTCACCACAGTAGTCCTCATCTATTGTCATACAGTATTCATAACAAACATCTGATAGCAACCTGCATAATGTTATGATATAAACTGATTTGTCTGGGCCAATCCTTCACTCACATTTGTGAGTTCTGAAAGAATATCTTCCACCACAATAGTCTTCATCTACTGTCATATGATCTTCATAACAAACATCTGATAGCAATCTGCATAGAAACAATGTTATGATATAGACTGAATTATCTGGGCCAATCTTTCACTCACATCTGTGAGTTTTGAAAGAATATTTGCCTCACGAATGGTGGAACATATCCACCACAGTAGTATATCTCTATTGTTTGGAGATAGGTAGTCTCCATAAAAATCATCTGATGCCATCCTGCATAGAAAATATTGTTAAAAATAAACTGAATCATCTGGGCCAATCTTTCACTCACGTCAGTGAGATATGAAAGAATATCTTCCCTCATCAACAATGGGTTATCTACCCTATTATTCTCAACCAAGGAAGAAGGATTGTTTTTTATTTCTGAGCATGGACCATTCCTCACCCTGGGTCATTCTTCCTACACTAATCAAAGTGCACCCTGGACAGAATGTATAAACCCTAAGGAATGTCTGAGTCTGGACCACTCCTCACTCTGGGCCATTCCTCCTACACTAATCAAAGTGTGCCCTGGAGAGAATGTATAACCCTAAGGAGTGTCTATCTTGGACCATTCCCCACCTTGGTCCATTCCTCCTACATTAATCAAAGTGCGCCTTCGAGAGAATGTATAACCCTAAGGAATGTCTATCCCTAATTGCTGAGCCTGGACCATTCCCCACCCCGGGCCATTCCTCCTACACTAATCAAAGTGCACCCTGGAGAGAATGTGTAACCCTAAGGAATGACTGTCTGGACCATTCCCCACCCTGGGCCATTCCTCCTACACTAATCAAAGTGCACCCTGGAGAGAATGTGTAACCCTAAGGAATGTATTTCCGTTAGGAATCGCCTATTTTGATTTAGTATTTATTTTATGCACATGTGATATATGATTGATTACAGTACAATTTATGTATATGGATTATTGACATTGTTTTTTTCAATGGATGTAGGCTTGACGATGATTTCTAATTTGACTCACATAAGGAGTAAAGGGGTCATTCACAAAAACCAAACATTTTGAGGGAGAAGTGTGGTAGCATCATTGTCATAGCCTACTAGCACTCACATCGAGATCTGAACTGTAGGTTAACAATTACCTAGTTCGAGAGGTATAATATGTCATGAGGGAAGACTAAGACAGTCCCTCACGAGGAAATATAAGTGGCGTGCAATAAGAAGGAATATTTATTCCTTAGAGTCCCTTA
Organism: Picea glauca; assembly: GCA_000966675.3. Classification (NCBI taxonomy): domain Eukaryota; kingdom Viridiplantae; phylum Streptophyta; class Pinopsida; order Pinales; family Pinaceae; genus Picea; species Picea glauca. The sequence goes on along the minus strand of JZKD02S1737790.1, from coordinate 249,043 downwards.
GTCTCTCACAAGGTCGACTAAATGGAGTGTTGACTCCAAGTGTAATACAAAATTCCAAAACTAGTCAAAGGCGAGTGGCACCCTTGGAGCACGAAGGTGCGTCTTGAAGGGCACGTCGCGTAAATTAAAATGTGAGTCAATAAAACTAGATGGCCTAGAGAACTTAATGAAATATTTAGACCTTGTTAGAAATTAGTATTAATTAATCGGTAAATTATAAACTAGAATCCTAACAAGAGTTTAATCTTAAGTTTAAGACTAAATCTAAGTCTAAGTTCAAAAGAGAGATTAAAAAAAAATATTAAATAAATTAAAAGAATTGAGATAAAATCATACTCTAGGAAAAAAAGCAATACAAACTTAAAGGTTGGGAAAATTACACATGCATGCATGAAATTAATAAAAGTAATTTTAAAAATAGAAAGAAATAAAACATTAGAGAATAAGTGTACACATATAATGGGATATTGAGTCAAACTACCACTAAGTCTAACAAAAAGAAGACTCATAATATAAATCTAACTAAGATCTAGTTAGGGGACACTTATTAAATGAGAAATTGGGGAATAAAGGGAGAACTAAGGGAAAAAATAGGAACACATTGGGGAATGCGAGGGAAAATGACTTTTTAATTAAAATAAAAAGGGTATTTACTTGTCCACTTGGGGAGAGTGAGACAAGTGTGTGGGTGAATAATCACTAATAAAATAATTAAAAATTTTAATTACTTGTGCATGTGGACAAGTGTTATTGAGAATTTACCTATAAAATAAAGGTAGAAGGGATATGGATCTCACTTCCGCTTAGTAAGGTTTTGCTGCCAAAATTTTGTTGCACTGTGATTTACTTGTGAGAGTTGAGAATCCAAGCTGCTGAAAAGAGTGGAAGATCTTCCTTGTGAGGCAAGCTTGGGAGATATTATTTATGGTTTTTGTGTGTGGCCCCTTTGCGGCTAGGGGGCTAAGGGGAAGAAAAGTACCCATAGAATTGGATGGGAGGTACTAGTGAAGGTTGATTAGCAAACAAGGAGGGACAAGGAAAGGGAGCAAGCTTGAGAAAAGATAAAATGAAATTTGGGATTGGAGATCTTACACAACTACAACCTCTTTTTCTTATTGTATTTTATTGTATAGTTATGTATAACTAACAATTCACATTTTATTATTTTAGTAGATATAATATATTGTAAGTGAATAATTAATTTGGTTGCAATTGTAGTTCTGAGTTCTAGTATGTTGGGTTAAAATACTTACTCTCATTTACTTAATCGAATAGTTTGATGGGAAGAAAATAACTCTCACATAAATTTTGAAATCGCAACGATTATATTCGTGAACTGTTGAGACTTGATTCCATTTATCGTTATACAATTCTTGTTGATACTTGATTCCATTTATTGTTATACAATTCTTGTGATTCTGACAGCACCGTTGTTTATGTTTTCAATTATTTTTTAAATCAGTGCACATCACTTTAAATTATTCGCTGGAGAATTTCGACAATATATCAATAGAATTTCTGATTTTAAAAACTAAGAGTTCTCTTGTGTCAATTTCTGAGTTCATTGCAATTCTGCAATCATTGTGGATCACTCACAATACAATTACAATGGATAGATTATGTTTATGTACTGACGCCCTAAATTTTTGTTTACCTGTTGAATTTTTAACTTTTTTTTCAAAAGAAAATGAACACATTATATTAAGAAAATATAATTTTTGCATCACCGGTCCAGCTGCTATAATATAGTATAGCACATAATCTTGACAGTAAAAACTGTGAAAATAGTTCCTATACAAAAAAGGTACAAACACTTTCATATTTTCTAGAGACTAGAGAAAGGATACTCCGATCTGACAGAGAGATCCAAAAATAAACAAGATTCATAACCCCGATACACAACCTTTCAAAAGGCTTCCAAGTCACTGACAAATGGAACCAAAAAGATACAAAAGCACTCTATTTCTATATGGATCTACTAAGAAGAAATACTATCAAGACTGAGGAACTGTAGTGGTCCTCCTCTAGTATATGTTGATGATGGTTGGAGGGCCTTCCACATCACTGGGCCATTTATGAAGCACTATATATCCTTCTAATTCGAGAAGTCTTTTTTTTTTATCGAGCATCCGCTATCCTGTTATATTCTCGATAGATATGATAGAACTTTGTGGATATAAAATTTTCCTTCAGCTAGCTAATTCTTTGTTTCCATCCTTCCAAAGCACTAACATGAAGATTGCCCTTTTTATTTATCCAATTTATGATGACTTCAGAGTCTCCGAGAGTCTGCAACTTTGTAATGGACAAGTAATTTGCTATGAATAATGTAGCCCACAAGCCCCTCAATTCCACTTTTGTATTTGTTCCCTCTCCATGGTTTAGATGCCACTTGTAACCTATAGTTGCAGACCACTTAATGATACCTCATGTGCCGCTGCACTTCCCATCTGACTGGGCTGCTCCATCGAAATAAGCCACTGGAAACTCCAAGGTGTCTTCTATCCAACAAGCTCGAACAGGAGTAGTCTTCAAAATGTTTAACTATTTTCGAAAGATGCCTAAAGTCTTTATTACCACCGCTATGGATGATGGCTCCTTACCTTCAAAGAGGGATGTGTTTCTTTCTAGCCAAGTATACCAACACAGATATGATGCAATACTGGGAGATGCCCTTTTGTCCGTTGTCCAATTTGTCAGACAGTCGCTTAAATCATTGCCTCTCCAGTTTTGTGTGAAATTATTGATACTTTTTATTTTCCTCCAGGCTGCTTTGGTGAACATGCAGTTTATGAAGATATATGTGGTGTCTTCACATTCCATATTACATAAAGAGCATCTACCTGGTCCATTCCATCCTCTGTGCTAAAGTATATTCCACGTCAAGATTTTATTATTTACAACAAGCCAAAGGAAAAGTTTTACTTTTTTTGTATGTTCCACTTCCACATGTGCATGTGCCACCCTTTGATCACATGAAAATTTTGAATAGATAATAATTCCATATAAACATTCTTTGCCGAGAGAACGCCCAATGCATCGCCCCCTATCTAGATAATTTCATCCTCATTTTCAGATAAAAACACCCTTGCTTCCTTTAAAGCACGAGTATATTGCTCCCATTCCAAAGCCAAATTCCCTGTAAGCTCCAACGCATTATTGTTTATCCAAGTATCTTGTAATGAATCTTGATCGCGAGCTGGCCACGCCTGAGCCAAAACACATACCTGCTTCTGTCTGAGAGAATTTATAAGCTGGGGTGAAAGGAAAGAAGAGGAACCCAAGCCCAGAATACTATCTCTGCCCAAACTCACAAGTTGGCTTGATCTGGGCTTCCAGCTAATCCATTTGGTAATCACATGCATAGATTTAAGGAGACTAGTCCATATTTTTGAATTTGATTGTTAAGTAAAGAATTCAGATCTAAACCAGTGAAAAATTGTGCTATGAGGAAGATATTTCTCCTTTATAATTTTATGCCAAATATTTTATTTAGTAAGAACTCGCCATAAAGTTGATGCCGCCAGAGCTGTACTGAAGGAGAAGATGTTACGAAATCCCCATCCGCCTAAAAGCTTTGGTCGAGCTAAAGACTCCCAACGACATAGATGATAATGCTTTGTATCCCCACTCCCATTCCACAGAAATTTGTATAGTAGACGCCTTCTCTTATGAAGAGTGGAGATAGGAATCGAGCCCATCGATAGCCAGTAGACTGGAAAGCTTTCCAGGACTTCCTTACAAAGAACATATCTACCCCCCAAGGATAGCCATCGAAAGCTCCAATGCTTTATTTTTTGCTTGAATTTTGTTAAAAGCCAGTTCCACTCTGAAAATTTTTGTAAACCTGCCTTCAAGAAACATCCTAAATACTTGAACCCCACTGACAGGTCTGAAAATTTATAAGGCAAGATAAGCTTAAATGAAGAAATTTTCGATTCCAAGTGTCCCGCGTAATGTACAACAGATTTTGATTGATTCACCATTAATCTGATTACCGAGCAGAAACATTGAACAATACCTTTAATTTCTTGTCATTCCTGAACTGGGTCATTATTCATTAGTATGATATCATCAACAAATAAAATATGCAAAATCTTTGTAAGTCTAGAAACCTTGATGCCTTTAATAGAGCCCTGATTCTGACTAGATTTTAACAACATACTCAAACTCTCCATCACCAGAATGAAAAGTAAACTTTAAAGGCGACAATGGGAAACCCTAGCGAAGACCTATGCCACTTCTAAAGTACTCAGAAGCCTCGCCATTTACAAGAACAACAAATGAAGCAGAATTTACACATGCCAGGATCGAATTTGTCATAGGAAGACCAAAGCCAGCTTGAATAAGGACCAGTCTAAGATAGTCCCAATTGATGCAATCATAGTCTTTCTGCAAGTCCAATTTTAGTAAAAGAGCTTTACTATTTTTCTTCTTTATGCTATGAATACATTCGTGAATGGTCCCAATTGCATCATGGATTTGACACCCTTCCCAAAAACCCAGTTGTTCGACTAATAACACCTTGGACAAAAATGGTTTTATCCGGTTGGCAATCACCTTTGATATCATTTTATAAACCAGGTTGCACAGTGAAATGGGCCTATAGTCCCCAAAATTATGTGGCTTATTCTTCTTGGGAATCAATGTTAAGAAAGTCGAATTAAGGTTTCCAGCAATTCGCCCAAAAGTTCTAGAATACTCTACTAAATCAAACAAGTCCTCGCTCACTAGATCAAAGAAATGCAAGAAAAATTCCACCGACCACCCATCAGGTCTGGGTTTTTTTTCTCTTTTAAATACATTTAGAATAGACTTCAATTCCAAAATGGTTATCAGCTTGTAGATATCTCTTGATTCATCCTCATCTAGCATCTTGGGGTACTGACTTGCCACACCAACCCGGTCTGTTGTTATATCTGTTTGAGTAGGTTTGAAAAAATTCTTAAAGTAATTAACTGCCTCATCTGTAATAGCTTGTTGTCCTTTGTGAACGGTACCCGAACTATCACAGATCTCCCATATGTATTTTCTATTTCTCCAACAATTTGCGAATTGATGAAAGAATTTATTGTTTTGATCTCCACTCTTGATCTAGGTACCTCGACTCCTTATGCGCCACAATTCCTCCTGGGATTTTAGAAATTTGTTTCTATCAGATTCAAGTTCAATGAGCTTTGACTCGATCTCTGATGGAATCGTGTTCTCCGAGAAAATTTTCATGTGATATTTGATGTTTGCTTCCAAAGTCTCCAGAGCATAAATCTCGCAGGCCTTTAAAAATTTCGCCCATATTTTTGTTTCAGCTTTTAAATCTTTCAATTTCCACCCAAAGCATCTCTGGCTATCACCTTCCTTTAAATATTCCGGGTCCTTCCATAGTTTATAAACTATATCATTGAATTTTTTTTCTACTAACCATTGGGAGTGGAATTTGAAGGGATACATTTTTTATAAACTAGTGTTCTCCAGCTGCAACAAAATGGGTGCATGATCTGATACATATGGGAATTCAACCCATGATATGTATAAACTGACCTTTAAGAGCAGGTCCTTTGATACCAAAAATATATCCAGCCTCTTCGCTATTTGGTCACTTCCCGAGCGACCATTCCACCAAGTCGAGCTAGAGTGTCTGGTTGAACATCAACTATCCTGTGAGAATGAAACATAGATTTAAAGAAATCATCCAGGTGTCCTGGGGCAGACGATCCTCCCCAAACCTCTCTTGTTGAGACATTTAGGTTTAAATCCCCTGCCACCACTAGGTTCTTTGATGATAAAAGGCCACTGCCTGCAACAATTGTCCATAAAGATTTTCGCTCAAGGCATGGTGTGTATATATTAAGAAGATTAATCTTCTTTTTTGTTGCGATGATTGAACCTGATAACAAAATTCTGCCACATGTCAGAAATGGAATCAATTTAAATAGAAGAGGATCCCACAAGGCAAGAATACCACCAGAGGATCCAACTGAGCTCACAACACAGGTAACCCAAGACGACCAAAAGTTTTGCATAAAATCTCGTGCTTTATGTTCAAGAACCATTGTTTCGTGTATGAAAATAATATTAGGATGAGTAATGTCCAGGGTGCTTCAGAAGGAGGCGGATTTTAGGGAGCCTTCGATCCCTCTCAGATTTAAGGACATAAAAATCATCACTTGGCCTATGCTAGGGCCTTAACTGCTCTAAGTGCCCCACTGTCGGACGTGGAAGGGTTTGTGGTTAAAGTTGAAATAGAAGTCGACTACATCTTTTTCCTCGAACTTCGAGTCTTGATAGGTGAAAAATCCACCCCGAGCCCCCTAGATCAGGAGAAATCCTTTGTGAACTCAATCCGGGTTGATTTCTCTATACAGAGTTCCCTAGTGAAGCTGGCAGGATCAATCACTGCATTCCCAAAGTATGCAGGTAATTGAGTTGGCTCATGGTTGTCTCTAATATAGGGAATCAAGGATTTTGGGACCTCCGATAAAGAGGTTTCACCCTCCTCTGATTCATGATACCCCGCTAGAGGTAGTGCCTCATCTGAATTAGGAAGAGTTTTGTGGATGGACTCCAGTAAGGAGGCAGGTAAAGTACCAGCTTGAATAGCAAGAGAATCCATAACAATAGGAATTACGGTAGAGACTGTGGGACACTCCTGATCCCTAGTGCGCTCACTACCAACAACACACAAGCCCCCCAACTCTTGACTGTTACACTTAGGGGAGACCGGGCTACAAGAAGATCTGTAGGTCGTGGCCTCTCCAGCCTCCCCCACACATGGGGTCATCAGTAGAAGTGGAAAAGATAACTCGGGAGACGAATCTAAAGTATTTTTTTCCAGTAAAGACAATAAGTTATAAAGAGACAGGCAATATAACAACAACTTACCCGTAAATGAATCAACCTATTTTGGCGATGTAGTAGTGTCCAGTGGAGGAATCCAATAATTAGTGCTTGCAGAATCTACATCATCCTCTATGTCCCCCACATCCCTATGGAGAGCCGTATCTTCTTATACCTCTTCTTCCTTTCTTCCCAGACAGGTTCTTTGCATATTTCCAATCAGATGACAAATGTTGCATCGGAAGGGGACCCCTAGGTAGTCCAACCTTTGTAAAATTCTGCGCCCCCTGCAATCTATCTCAAGTAACTCAGGCAAACCGCTATGAACATCCATCTCTACTAGAATCTTTCCCATTTTTCTAGATGGGGCAGATAGAGTAGAGACGTCTAAAGAGATGAAAGAGCCTAGCAAGTTTCCTATTGCTTCCATGGCTACCGCGTTCCACAAGTGTTAAGACGAACCAGGGAGCAAAACCCATAGATGCCTATACTGAAAGTAGTCTGTATCTGGATTAAAAACCAGTCTCCATTGCTTTATCATCATACCGCTACCGCCTATCACCCATCTTTGTGCTAGCAACAACTCTGTATCTTCTGGGTTATTACAAATGAAACCAACCCACCCCTTGGTCAAATAGATTATCTTCGGTTGGTAACCGAGCACCGGTTTCCACATACGTTCCACCCACTTTCATAACACTACTTTGCATAGATACCTGTAGGACAACCTCCCCACAAGCCCGCAGAGCACTAAGGTGCAAGTTTATCAAGCCCCACATCTGCGCCTAGTACCATTTTGTGAACCATTTTTTTTGCTCTGCAAAGTCTTGAGTAGCACCAGGGCTCCTAAAAACCTTTCCACCTTCCTTTAATCCAGTAAACAAAAACTTTCCCTTATCTAAAGACTATTGAGACTGAAAACCAGTAGTTCCTATGGTCGCTCTTGGAGGAACTGAGGAGGGGCACAAAAACTCTATGAAAGACAGAGTACATGGGATCAGGCCTGGAATTTGACGTTTTACAGGACGTTTTTTTTGTTTTTAAACGTATTTGACACGTGGATACAAAATCCACACGTCAAAATTTACCAGTATAAAAATCCCCAACCCGTCAGTTTGACGTTCCACTTCATAGTGTACCCGTCATAAATTCTAGGTGCTTAGTTTACTATAGTGTGTCACCTACCTAGGCTTCACACTGAAGAGGGGTTGAGTAAAGGTTTGTTGGAAGATTAAATTTAACAATAAACAAAATTTAATTAGTTTCAAACTCCCAACCCTTGAAATTTAATTAGTTCACATAAAATATTAATAGTTAATTGAATATCCATTCAATCAGTTCGCCTTCATCTTCTTCCGCTTCCAACTTTGCTGCCCACAGAACACTTTCGCCTACTCAAGCAAGTTTGAACGGCGGCTCTTCTTACTCTTCTTCCATTTCTGCCGTGGCTTCATTTTCTAACAATTTTGGCCTGGACAGATCCGCGTCGCAGGTACGATCCGCAGGCAGCTCAATTTCATCGAAAGACGGTGTCCAATTTCATCGGCCAGGTCCTACTCAAATTTACATATAATAACACAAGACAATTTGACATTCATGAATTTGGGGTAAAATGTAAAATGACGAGCATGAAAAACAAATGACCGTCATCAAAATTTCACTTGACAGGTAAGATAAATTTGAAATTCCAGCCCTGCATGGGATGGTATGGAGTGACTACTTCTGAGTAGGTACTTGGGGGAGTAAAAAAGGAGTGTTAATGGTGGTAGTACCAAGGACCGCAGAGTCCACTTGGTCGAAAAGACCTGTCGCCTTCCATACCTCCTCGTGAGCTTCATTCATTAATTTGCTAACGTTTGCCTCAATATGTGGATTTGAAATAGCTGCCATGTTCTTCCCCCTTGGCTCCACTCAATGCAAGCCCCTAGAAACAGTTAATGCCACTGCAGGTAAGTACCGGAGAAACCGTAATTCTGCTGAAAGGTGATATTAAAAAAAAGTTAAAACCCCGGCTGCCAGATATCCAATAAAAAAGATCGTTCTACCCAGAAAGAACTTCGGATATCCAGTTCCCAAAAATAGCAAAATAAGAGAAACCACCAGTTTTTGGTTAAAAAAAAGTCCGAGCCAAAACCTCTAACTCACACAACTACAAATCTTGGGCCAGACAAAAGAGCCAAGCCTCTGACTAACCCAGTAAAAGACAAAGCTCTTACAGATCGCTCCATCCACCATTGGTGACCTAATCAGGGAGTATCAGAGTTCAAATTCGAAAACGCTCCATTCCCGCTCTCCAATCGGACAAAACCCTGTTGAATTTTTAACTTAAAAGAAATCCTTTGATGTATCATTATAGATTTTTAACTAACGATTATTGATCTATTTGGGCACAGTCCAATTTATTCTTTTTAAACTACTGATTGAAACTTCCATATATAGATCTAGTGCAAAAACTCACTCATTTGTTTCGGTTCTTTTATCCTCGGTACTTACATAGGTAAATATCTGAGGCGAAGATTGTTACACAGGTAAATATCTGAGGCGAAGATTGTTAGTGTGGCAGTAGGAGAATAGTTGGGTGAACAAGGTAGTTCTTGCATTTTAAATTATTGAAGCAATGACTTTTGACGTTGTGTATAGAGAGCTCATGCCTATAATTCATCGGATGGAGATCTTCTCAGTTGTTTTTTTTTAATACCTTCCCTAAGTAAATTGAATACAATTCATAAGAATGCGACTTGTCACAGTTCCATTGTGAGTGAATTGTTCTTGTCACGGTTTTTTTTTTTTACTCTTTACCATTACTCCAGATGTAGTTCGACTTTCAACTCCTTTCCAGTTGTCATTCTAAGAAGAGCTAAGACTTAATTACGTTTTACTTTAAATTCGGTGGGTATCGTAGATAAGATATTTCTTTAAAAACCTCATCCGACTCAGAGTTTCACTTAGCCTTGATAAACTAGTACGGGAGTGTGAGTTTGAAGGGAACATGCGTTGCACCTTAATTATTCTTTTCTTGGCGTATTTTGTTAATTAAACAGAGGAATTTCCATTTGGAATATTCCATCACGATACGCCCAGCTTGAGCTCCTGCAAATTCGAGGAATAACCTCACCTCCGACTTTTCTTATATTGATTTGTATTCTACAGCGTCCAGTCAACACGAATTCTTGGTCGTTCATGTAGACCCTGACCCATTTGAAAATCAAGCTCTGTTGCATTACGACATAAGGATAGTTATGTTGCTATCATTTTGAACTATCATTAATACATAAGGAAATGCACTTATTACCATTTGCTGCAAGTTGACTTATGTTGTGGATCACAATGGAAAGAAGTGGATGCAGCCTCCATTACATTACTCACTCATGTGGATTTTCAAAAAGATTTCAGGGATCCAAAATCCTAACCCTAATCAAGAGTGGAGGCATGGAAGAGCTCTAACCTTAACCCTAACCTCACATAATTATTTAAAGATCATTAAACACTAGAGGAAAGTGTTGCATTATTATTGTATTGATTTATTATTCCATAGTTGAACAAAACAAAGCAGTGAAATATTGAAGCAAAATAAAGGAAGTAGAAGACCTTGTAGCATCCATAGAAACTAGAATGTCAATGGCTATTACACATAGAGTTCACATTTCTTTATATTTGTGTTTGAAGAAAAAAGAGCAAGGCATAGTCCTTCTCTTCTTAGTAGATTTTCCCAAATTAAACTTCCTAAAATAATAAATCTATAATATAAATAATATGGTAATTTGTTTTAACTTCTTTTATCTTATTTCGATATTTTGAACATTAACTTTATAATATTAAATATCAATTTAAATTAAAACCTTATATTTATTATATAAATGTTGTTATGATTTGTTTTAATTCTTTTATTTTAACATAAACTTATTTTACTACTTTAAATGATAAATTATTAATATTAAAATATATAAAAATAAAATAAATTATTAATATTAAATCTTTACCCTAAAAACACACTCATTTAAAAAATATGCCAAATAAGAGTGTAGATTAAAGATTAATCTACATGATCCTTACATACAACATATTGAACTGAACTACTTTGTCCATGGAAAAGATTTAACCTAAATTGTTTTCTAACCCCACTCTCAAGATCTCATACTTGTATAAACGTGAATTGTTTTCAAACCCCATTTTCATACTTGTTTTTCATTTGAAACAAAATAGAGTACATAGTGGAGACAAGACACGTAGCCATTTCGTGCTGCGAAAAGTGCAGTTCACTCTGGAATGAATCCCACACCTTACAACAAATGGATTAATATTAAATCTTTACCTTAAAAACACATTATCACATTAGATTAATATTAGATCAGCTCGTGGCAATTATCCATCTTCTCCAACGCTTGCCTCTAGGCATGACCAATCGCTCATAATCCTTCCGCAATTCCGGAGAATTGCTGTCCACTGCAATTCATCAACGTTAGGCCTCCCGTTCGATACTGCGCACAGAGGCTGATATGCTACCACTGTTAGTACTTGTTCGAGTGGTGATATTAAGGAAACCAACAATACGAGTGTTAACTCAGACTGGAAAAATGTTCAGGCAGAAAGAAATAATTGTTTCCTACTTCCAGTTGGTCGTTTGGAGTGAGAGTGGCAGATTAAATGGTGAGAGAATTCCTGAATGATTTGGCCAGCGCGGAGGGGATTAAATGGTGAGAGAATTCCTGAATGATTTGGCCAGCGCGGAGGGGAATTCCTGAATGGTGCATCTGAGCTAACCAACTGGATAGTTTCTTCTGTCTTCTTCATGTCCACCGCCATGCAGGACGCATAGTTACCCATTCCTTCGTTCACTGAAAGTGCAAGGTCCGATCGTGCGGCTCGGATCGTCAGGTCGTCGGATCTGTGCCACGTACGTGTAGCTATTCGTACCATTTTCGTCGTACGATATGTTAACCGGGTCGTCCGATTGTCGACACGTGGCGTGGATCCAACGGTTAGATTCAAAAGCTTTGGATTCGCCACGTGACATGCATCCAACGGTTAGATCTTGCTACTAGTGTCACGCCACGTTGCATGCATCCAACGGCTAGATCCTACTACTAGTGTCATGCCACGTGGCATGCATCCAACGGCCAAACCTAAGGGCTCTAACCTCGCCATGTGTTGTCATCCAAGGGTTGCAGACTCGCCACGTGGCGTTCATCCAAGGGCCCAATCCAACGGCTTAGACTCGCCACTTGGCATAAATCTAACGGCAACATCCAAGGGCTGTAGACTAGCCACGTGGAGTGAATCAAACGGCTTAGTCCAAGGGCTATGGAGTCCCCATGTGGTGCGAATCTAACGGTCCAATCCAAGGGCACTGGACTCGACACGTGGCATGCATCTAACGGCCCAATCCAAGGGCGCTGGACTCGACACGTGGCATGCATCTAACGGTAAGATCTAAGGGCTCTGGACTTGCCACGTGGCGTGCATCAGACGGCCAGATCTGGCAGTTGTGATTGACAAACGTGGCATGCATCCAACGGCAGAATCTGGCAGCTGTGATTTCGCCACGTAGCTTGCATCTGACGGCTAGATCGGGCAGCTGTGATCTTGCCACGTTGCTTGCATCCGACGGCTGTGATCTCACCAGGTGGCGCACATCCAACAGTCAAATCAAACGGCTATGATTCTGCCACGTGGTGTGCATCTGACGGCCAAATCCGACTGCTGTAATCCCGCCACGTGGCATGCAACCGATGACTAGATTCGACCGTTGTGATCTCGCTGTTACCACCGCTGATGCAATGATGTCAAACTCTCCTTCACGAAATCGCCCACAGCCCTCCAGATATATTCGATTTGATAACTCTGTTTCCCACCGTCGATTTGATAACTCTGTTATTTGTAAAATCATGTACCAGGTTGGTAGATGGCCATTCGCTAATTTTACTGTTCCTACGCTTATTTACCGCTGGGTCGTCAATTCGCCAATTTTACTGTTCCTACGCTCATTTACCGGTGGGTCGTCAATTCTCTGGCAGCCGTCCACCGGGAGCTCACGAAGGAAGCGAAGTAGCAGCGCTGGGCTCATGGAATCTTTCACTTGCACGGCAGAACTTAAATGCAACAGAGCTTGATTTTCCTTATGTCTTAATCACAGTTCAAAATGATAACAACTACAACCTCTTTTGCTTACGGTATTTTATTGTATAATTATGTATAACCAACAGTTCACATTTTATTGTTTTCGTAAATATAATATATTGTAAATGAATAATTAATTTGGTTGCAATTGCAGTTCTGGGTAAGATCGTAGCGATTGTATCCGTGAACTGTTGAGACTTTATTCCATTTATCGTTATACAATTCTTGTGATTCTGATAGCACCGTTGTTTATGTTTCCAATTATTCATTGAATCAGTGCACATCACTTTAAATTATTCTCTGGAGAATTCAGACGATATATCAATATAGTTTCCGATTTTAATTCTAATGTGGTGGGTATTGCATATGCAAGATTTTTTTTGAAAACCTCATCCCACTTGGAGTTGCACTTCACCTTGATAATCTAGTACAGGAGTGTGAGTTCGAAGGGAACATGCGTTGTTCCTTGATTATTCTTTTCTTGGCGTATTTTGTTAATCAAACAGAGGAATTTCCATATGGAATATTCCATCAAGATACACCCAGATTGAACTCCTCCAAATTTGAGGAATAACCTCACCTCCGTCTTTTCTTAGATTGATTTGTATTCTACAACCTCTGGTGAGTTAAGAAGAGTTAAGTGCATTTAGTCAAATTACTAAAAGAGGAGTAGACATCCCACTTGAAACCTCGATCCTCGGTGAGTTGTAATCGTTTAATATCATAGGAATATAATTTTAAATTATAAGAAAACCACTAGACCTCTTGAAATCAACTTCTTTTAGATAGTTGATGATGCTTGTTTTTAATTAATGCTAAGTTATATATATATATATATATATATATATATATATATATATAATGCCTTCCTTGTTCATTTTTTAGTGAGTGTTTAATGAAGGTATTGCTTGACTTGTATAATTTAACTATTATGTGGGATGAATAATGATTATGATCTTATGGTTACCCAAAACTTTCTTCAATGAGTGGGTCCACTTGAGAGAATATAGGAGAAAGAATGAGAATGTTTTAGTAAAATCTTATCAAGAATATAACATTAGGATTTCCTTGATACTATCGTCAATTATAATTTTTGATTATTTTGTAAAAGTTATAGTGATAATGCGTAAGGCTTAAAATTATGTTTAAGATCGAGGAAATGCTTATAATTCATAGAGCTCCTAGAATTGAATAATATGGTTGGTTGAGGAAATCATTAATGTTCACACAAGAATTTTCAATGTGAATTGTTGTATAAGTTGTTTTAGTGGTTGACTTAAAATGCATCAATATAATAGGACTTTCGCAGTATACCTAAAGAATAGATTATGTTAGGGTGTAAATTAATTTTTATCATTATTAAAATTTCATAACTATTTTATCATCATTTTTGTGGTCAATTGCACATTTGAAAATTGAGTTTATTGGAAGAATTAGTGATGTGGAGTGTAGATGATTCACCTTTTTTGTAGTCTTTTTAAAACAAGGTTTTTGATAACAAAGAGGAAAAAAAAATAAAAAATAAAAACCATTATATTCACCCACTTGATGACGTATAGATTGAGTTGTTTCATTTGGTATTAGAGTGAGTTCAACCCTTCCACTATCTTAAATAGATGATTAAATATGTATCACTAAAAAATTTTGAAATTTGTCCATGTAGGTAATAATGGTTAGAGGACGCAGGGGAAGTAGACGTTGTGGTGCGGGGGGGAGAGGTATGCCTCCTCCGATTATATCCATGCTAGAGAGAAAAAACCCTCACGAAGAAGAGAATACCATGGAGCAGGAGCAAGTTGTTGTGGGATATGTGGTAGGTACGATGAGATCCTTCCAGAGGATCAGAAGCATTGATCAACCGTCTTGATCACGAGGAGGGAAGAACTTATGTTTCCAATGAGGGTTCACAACGCACTCTAGTATGTAGCAGTAGCATACACAGAGAACTGGAATAGGTGAAATTTCTCGAGTTCTGGGTGCCACAAATGTCTTAGCCTCCGAGGCATGGTTGGAGAACATGGTGATGTGCTTCGCACTTTGTGATTACACCTCCAACATGAAAGTCCGCATGGGGGTCTTTCAATTGAAAGGGAGTGCTCTACTTTGGTGGAAGACACTCCTACCTCAACTAAACATGGTCATGGAAGACGTGTCATGAGAATTGTTCGAGGAATGATTATGGGAGAGGTACTTATCCGATGAATTCATTGAGTGCCATCTTAATGAGTTCAACACCTTACGACATAGTAGTCGTACAGTTCCGGAGTATGAAGCTAGGTTCATGGAGCTACTTAGGTACGCTCCACATCTGAACATGGAGAAGTTAAAGGTCAACAAGTTTGTGTTTGGAATTAACTTCAACATTTGTGTGAAGGCAAGGATCTTAATGCCTCAGACATTGCATAATGCAGTTCAGAAGGCCCTCATAGCCAAGGAAGAGCTGAACATTGGGGGCCAGGTCAGGATTCCTTCTAGACCAACTAGACATACGACATTAGGAGAGCAGCAACATCATACACCATCCAAAAAGACTTTTGGGCATTGAGATATGCCTAGAGGACCCATGTTCTCGACACTGAGACGAAAGAATCCTCAACAGAGGACTCCTTACAGAGCACCACAACAACAACAACATCATCGTCCATAGAAGAAACAACATTTTAGGCTTGTTCAACATAATATACTAGGATCACAGACTGCTAGGCCAACAACTTATACTTCGGGAACTAGGAGAACTGGACCTAAGAATAGATGTTGGACATGTGGAGAGCCATATGACCAACGAGATTATATGATTGAGAAGGCAAAAGTAGTCAGATCTTATGGACCCACTACAATTGTAAATTTGGGCAAGGCCCACATGATACATGCAATGGTGAACAACCGCCAGGATGAGCACCAATCCATGATGCTCTAGACATTAGGTACGATGACCAATAAAAAATTTGTATTTTGATATATCCAAGTGCTATAGAGAAATTTATTTCTAGTGCATCGCTAAAGAGAATTAAGGTAAAGGAAGTCGAGCAGGTCGAGTTCATATACATAGAAATGGCATCAGGATCCAAACAAAAATTTGGAGAGAAAGTTACGAACTGTAGCATTAACTTGGGTGATTTTTTAAGGAAGGCCAACCTATACGTCACGATATTAGGATCTTATGACATAGTGATAGGTATGGACTGGTTAGAATCGCATGATGCGATACTTAAATGGAAGACAAAACAATTAAGTTTTAATGATGATTTGGGACAAAGTATAGTAATTGTAAGAAGAAACTAGGGGGTTTCACTGAGACTTATCTCTTCCCTAGAACTATAGAAGAGTATGCGCAAGGGATGCAAGTTATATGCAATCTTGGCACTCAACGAAAAGGGAGAGGCAAAAGGATTATAAATCCTTCCAGTAGTATCAGAGTTTGCAAACGTATTTCCTAAGGAACTACTAGGTTTACCGCCAGAAAGAGAGTTGGAGTTTACAATAGACTTGAAACCTGGAACTGAACCGGTAGCGAGAACGCCATATTGGACGTCAATGCCTAAATTGTAGGAGTTGAAAATGCAACTGAAGGAATTGTTAAACTTGGGACTTATAGTCCAAGCGTATCGTCGTGGGGTGCGCCAGTTATTTTCGTGAGAAAGAAGGATGGATCATGGAGACTTTATATCCAATATCGTCAATTGAATAAAGCGAGGATCAAGAACTAGTATCTATTGCCAATAATAGATGATTTATTTGATCAGATGAAGGGAGGAATGATGTTTTTGAAGATTGACTTGAGATTGGGATATCATCAATTATGAATTAAGGAGGAAGATATACCTAAGACCACATTTAAGACGAGATTAAGACACTATGAGTTTACAGTTTTACCGTTCGGTTTGGTGAATGCCCCGACCCCCGAGGGTATTCATGAGTTTGATGAATGGGGTGTTCCACGAATAATTGGACAAGCGTGTTCAAGTATTTATTGATGACATACTGATTTACTCTCGGATGAAAGAAGAGCATGACGAACACCTGATATTGGTTCTACAATGTCTAAGAGAAAACAAATTGTTTGAGAAGCTATCAAAATGTTCCTTTTACCAATCAAAGATTCATTACTTGGGACATATCATATCTAGAGAAGGTATCGTTGTGGATCCATTGAAAGTAGAGGCTATTATGGAATGGTCAGCACCAACGAATGTAAAAGAGGTACATAGATTTATGGGTTTAGCAGGATATTACCAACGATTCGTTGAAGGTTTTTTGAAGATAGCAAATCCAATCATGGAATTGTAGAAGAAAAACAAGAAATTCATATGGATGGAGAAATGCGCAGAAGCATTTAAAAAGCTTAAAAATTTGTTAACAACAGTGTCGATATTGAAGGTCCCCAACATGAAAAAATAATTCTTGGTATGTACAGACGCATCCAATGAAGGTTTAGGAAGAGTTTTGATGCAATATGGTCGATTGATCGCTTACATTTCAAGGAAATTGAGAAGGCATGAGGAAAACTATGCAACACACGACTTGGAGTTATTAGCAATTGTATATTCCTTGAGAGTATGGAGACATTATCTGATTGGACAAAAATTTGAATTAAAGACATATCACTGTGGATTGCAGCATATATTTACACAGAGTTACTTGAATGCGGGATAGAGGGGTTGGTCATAATTACTTAGCGAATATGAATTTGAGATTACGTATATTAAAGGAATGGTGAACATAGTAGCAGACGCATTGAGTCGAAGACCACACATATTCTCGGTAATACCACTTAAGATGAATCTTCGAGAAAATATTCTAGATTTACGGATTGACGATGATTGGTACAAGGAAGTTAACGATAGTATCGGACAAGATACCATGATGGTACCATAGTATGAATGTTATTCATTTGAAAACGACGGATTGTTGAGGTATAACAATAGAATTTACGTACCTCCTAACGGAAAATTGAGAAGTTTGATCTTAAACGAAGCTCATCGAGCTGTTTAAATGGATCATCCAGGAGTCACGAAGAAGAAGGAAAACCTTAAGCCTTTATTCTTCTGAAAATGAATGAAAGTGGACATAGTTAGTTACGTGGTGAGATGTCTCGAATGTCAGGAAGTGAAGGTTGAACATAGAAATCCAACATGATTTTTATAGCCATACATTATTCCTGAATCGAAATGGGAGGTCATTTCAATGGATTTTATTCTTGGATTGCCACTAACAACAAGAAGACACGATTCAATGTTTTTGGTCATTGACACTCTGATGAAGAGTGCACACTATATTCCATTATGTACAACGTATCGGGAGCCAGATATATCTAGAGTAATTGTTAGCGATATTGTGAGGTTACATGGTGTACCAAGAAGGATATATCCGATCGTGGATCGATGTTTACAGGACAATTTTGGACTAGTTTCCAAGAATCCTTGGGAATGCAACTAAATTTCAGTACAATGTATCACCCAAATACAAACGGAAAAACAAAAAGAACAAACCATATTTTGGAGGATATGTTGCATATGTACGTGATGGATCAACTGAAGTGGTGGGAGGACTTATTTCCATTGGTAGAGTTTGCATACAGCAACACTTACCAAAGTACAATTAATATGGTACCATTTGAGTTTCTTTATGGGCGACCATGTCAGACGTCGTTCATTTGGGATTGACTTGAGGATAGGATCTTAGTGGGACCAGAAGTGATCCAATAAATGGAAGAACATATGCAATCAATAATCCAAAGAACAAAAGAAGCTCAGGATCATCAGAATAATTATGTTGATGCACATCGCGTTGACCGTTGTTATGAGTTTGGAGACAACGTTTTCTTTTCGGTAAAACCACATAAGAGTTCAATCAAGTTTGGAAAGGGTTCTAAACTCTCTCCTAGGTTTGTGGGACATTTTGATATTGTGGAAAAGAAAGGACCTGTGGCTTACCGACTACCCTTGCCTGATTATTTGAGGCATATGCACAATGTATTTCATCTATTTGTTTTATGACATTATATTAGTGATCTGTCACGTGTTATTGACATGATTTATTTGTAGGTGTTGAACGAGGATTCTCTCATGGTGGAGCGAATCCGAATTTTGGACCATCACACTCGATAGCTACGATGTTGAATAGTCGATGAGGTCAAGGTCGAGTGGGAGAATTATAGTTCACACTCAGCTACATGGGAGAATGCATATGAGATGCGTCAAAAATTTCCTTATTTGTTTTCTAGACTAAATATATAGAACTATGTAAGATACATTTTCTTACTTTAATTTATGTACTATACAACTGGACGAAGTTTAAAATAAGATAGGGTGTATGTAACATCCCATACTACTAAGCACACTTATTGAATTATTCTTTGAGGGCACATGCGTGCAAGTGATATGGTTATGATAAATTATGATTTCGTTTCGATTATGAGTTATATGTGATGATAATTATGTATTGTGAATTATTGATTAATTCCAAATGTATATGTGTTGAAAGATATTATGACGCGTTCTCCTGAGTGTGTAGGACACATGACAGGTTATGGATGTTGAGGGAATCAATGAACTTCCTTGGACTTTGGATTGAGTCAGGGAGTGGATTGTATTTTGATTTAGTATTTCATTTTATGCACATGTGATATATGATTGATTACAGTACAATTTATGTATATGGATTATTGACATTGTTTTTGTCAGTGGATGCAGGCTTGACGATGCTTGATAATCTGACTCACATAAGGAGTAAATGGGTCATTCACAGAAACCAAACATTTGAGGAAGACATGTGGTAGCATCACTGTCATAGCCTACTAACACTCTTTTCACAACCTTAACTGTAGGTTAACAATTACCTAGTTCGAGAGGTATAAGATGTCGTGAGGGTAGACTAAGATAGTTGCTCACGAGGAAATCTAAGTAGTGCACAATAAGGAGGAATCTTTATTCCTTAGAATCCCTTGGTCTCTCACAAGGTCGACCGAATGGAGTGTTGACTCCAAGTGTCAGACAAAATTCCAAAACCAGTCAAAGGCAAGTGGAACCCTTGGAGCATGAAGGTGCGTCTTGAAGGGCCAGTCGCGTAAATTAAAATGTGAGTCAATAAAATTAGATGGCCTAGAGAACTTAATGAAATATTTAGACCTTGTTAGAACATAGTATTAATTAATTAGTAAATTATAAACTAGAATCCTAACAAGATTCTAATCCTAAGTTTAAGACTTAATCTAAGTTCAAAAGAAAGATTAAAAAAAAATATTAAATAAATTAAAAGAATTGAGATAAAATCAAACTCTAGGAAAAAGAGAAATAAAAACTTAAAGGTTGGGAAAATTACACATGCATGCATGAAATTAATAAAAGTGATTTTAAAAATAGAAAGAAATAAAACATGAGAGAATAGGTCTACACATATAATGGGATCTTGAGTCAAACTACCACTAAGTCTAACAAAAAGAAGACTCATAATCCAAATCTAACTAAGATCTAGTTAGGGGACACTCATTAAATGGGAAATTGGGGAATAAAGGGAGAACTAAGGGAAAAAATAGGAACACATTAGGGAATGTGAGGGAAAATGACTTTTTAATTGAAATAAAAAGGGTAATTACTTGTCCAACTTGGGGAGAGTGAGACAAGTGTGTGGGTGAATAATCACTAATAAAATAATTAAAAAATTTAATTACTTGTGCATGTGGACAAGTGTTATTGAGAATTTACCTATAAAAGAAAGGTAGAAAGGATATGGATCTCACTTCTGCTTAGTAAGGTTCTGCTACCAAAATTTTATTGGATTGTGATTTACTTGTGAGAGTTGAGAATCCAAGATGGTGAAAAGAGTGGAAGCTCTTCCTTGCGAGACAAGCTTGGGAGCTATTATTTATGGTTTTTGTGTGTGACCCCTTTGCGACTAGGTGGCTAAGGGGGAATAAAAGTACCCATAGCATTGGATGGGAGGTACTCATGAAGGTTGATTAGAAAACAAGGAGGGACAAGGAAAGGGATCAATCTTGAGAAAGGATAAAATGAAATTTGGGATTGGAGATCTTACACAACTACAACCTCTTTTGCTTACGGTATTTTATTGTATAATTGTGTATAACTAACAATTCACATTTTATTCTTTTAGTAGATATAATCTATTGTAAATGAATAATTAATTTGGTTGCAATTGTAGTTCAGAGTTCTAGTATGTTGGGTTAAAATACTTACTGTCATTTACTTAATCGAATAGTTTGATGGGAAGAAAATAAATCTTACATGAATTCTAAAATTGCAACGATTGTATTCATGCACTGTTGAGACTTGATTCCATTTATCGTTATACAATTCATGTTGACGCTTGATTCCATTTATCGTTATACAATTCATGTGATTCTGATAGCACCATTGTTTATGTTTTCAATTATTAATTAAATCAATGCACATCACCTTAAATTATTCGTTGGAGAATTTCGACGATATATCAATAGAATTTTCGATTTTAAAAACTGAGAGTTCTCTTGTGTCAATTGTTAGAATTGTAAATGCAGAAAACACAATTCACATATGATAATTAGCAATCAAACAGCTAAGAAACACAGGGATTTCATGTGGTTCACCCAAACGTTGGGCTACGTCCACCAAGCATAGGCATCTGTTGTCTTATTATTCATATCATGGAGATTACAACAGACTAGAAAGTTCTGACTCTGTCTCTCTCACTCAGTCATTTGCCTCTACGGGCTTACATGAATTTATACATTCACACAAGAAACTGATTATTAAATGCAATCCCTATCCATATTCTAACTCGGTCTATTTGGTTGTAACCAATGCAGAATAATAGGATCCAGATCCATCATTAGCGGAATTTGTTGTCACCAAATACCAACAATATCCACCTTGACAACAATTAACTTGATACCTTTCTCCTTCCTTTTGTCCGTCACCTTTTCTGCAAGCCAAGAGAAGCCAAGCACCACTGCAGCTTCTCTAATAAAATTGGTTTCATGATCTTGCCTGTGTGACTTGCATGAGTTTGGATTTCCTGAGGGGTCACTCCACCTCCAACATGTCTTCCACAACTGTGTTGTGAAACATATTTAGTGATAGATCTCCTTCTATCCAAGACACTTGTAAAATATACATTACAATTATTACAGACCATCTTAGTGTAACCATTATAGATGACATTTGTGCTTCTCAAATGCTGAAGTAGCCATTTCACTGCAACACCTGAATCTATCACATATCTGACAACATCATTAGCATGTGAAACATCTGGTATTAACCATTTCATCACATACAACAAACCTCCTACTAAACTTACACGAGACATAACCTTTTCTTCTTTATAGACAGGACCTATGCTTGAAGAAAACTTATAATGGAAAGCAAGAGGGATAAAAACTGGTTTTACAATGTTCATACTGAACTCCAACCACAGCTTACCATTACCATCTATGTATACTTCCATGCCCTTAATTTGTTTTTTTGCTCCTTGATCCCTTGTCTGAATTGTCTTGTCCAGCTGAGTCATTTTCTTACTAATTGTATCCATGCTTCGAGTTGCAACGAGCATATCATCAACAAATAACATCAAGACTGTGAATGTACTATAAATTGTATAGTCATTCCTACCCTTTTAAAAATTGTGACTCACTATGAAGGATTCAAACCTCGTGTATATTTGTCTAGGTACCAATAGGCCATACAATGAATTTTCTAGCATGCAAACAAATTTACCATTGCAATCTTGAATCAACCCTTTTGGTTGTTCCATACATATTATATCCCTATCAATGATGACCTTGTGAGAAGCAAGATCCCACACACAACATCCCTTTATACCACCATCATAACTTGTAGAGATATAAAACAAGTAGGAATTCAAAAACAAAGATTTTAAGTCCGGAAATGATTTACCACTTACCAGTACGTGCAATTCTTTCTTTCTTTTATGACCTTGATTCTTCTGCCATAAACAAGAATATACATATGTCACTTCATTACTCCCTTCCAGCTTATAAAGGTTATCAACCTTTGTTGTCTTCATCACTACTAAACTACCTTTCGACAATGTGAGTGCCCCACCTTGACCTATATACTTATATGCACAAGAATCCAACACTCCCAATGAAATCAAACTTGATTTAAGCTCAGGTACATATCTAACATCCATTAATTCCCTAACAATACCATCGAACATCCTGATTCTAATACTACCAACCCCAACAGTTTTACAGGGAATACCATTTCCCATAAACACTACACCCTCATCAACAGATTGGTAAGAAATGAACCAATTTCTATGTGAGCACATGTGGTGGGAGGAACCTGAATCTAACTGCCATTCTTCTTGATATTGTAAATGACTAGAAACAGATAAAATTTGATCAGTCATACCTGAATTTGTTACAGCCAAATTTGCTTCCTTCGTAGAGTTTTCCTCAGATTCCTTTCTCTTCCAACAATCCTTCTTGAGATGTCCTATTTTTCCATAGTACCATCATTTTGCTTTACCCTTTTTGTGTCTTGACTTAGATCAAGAAAAACTTCTCTCATTCTTCTCTTTAGTTCGACCTACGATCAACATCGCCTATGAAGTTGAGGTTTCTTTACTAGATTTTCTCCTCATCTCCTCAGCCAAAAAAGATCCCACAACATATTCATAATCTAAAACTTATGTTGAGCTAAACCTAATAGAGGTGACTAGATTATCCCAAGATTCAGGCAACGAACAAAATAGTGTAATATCCGTATCTTCATCTTTGAATTTAACTTCCATACTAGTCAATTGAACTATAAGGGTATTGAAGGTATTTAAATGGTCAACAACTTTTCTACCTTCTTTCATCCGCAAACTGTGCAACTGTCTCTTCAAGTAGATTCTGCTCGTCAAGGACTTTGTCATATATAGACTTTCCAACTTTCTCTATAAGCCTGATGTTGTATCTTCTCCTATGATATTAAACAAAACCTCATCCACCAGACATAAACAAATGGTACTAATATCTTTTTGTAACACCCTGTTTCCCCCAGTTTGTAAATATAACTAGATTGGCCAAGAACTATGGCAAAATCATAAATGAGAATATGTGATGTAAATGGACCTTGAGAAGAGGTCAATGAATGTGAATAACATTTTGAATTTATTGCAGGACTACTGATGAGGGGATGTGCAGAAAAAGAGACCACGATGGCGGTGGAAGGCACCTGAAAAGGTAGCGTTAACTTCCACCGAGAAGGAAATATCGTATTTGGACTCCACTGGCCCAGAGAACCAAAAGCGGCTCACTGGCCCTGAAATTCAATGCCTCACAGGATGGTAGGAGGATGGCTTGATGAGGGATGGGATGGTGAACCACCCATCCGTAGAGCCGTCAGGCCTTATCAACGCGAGGGTAATCGTGCCACATGCAACCTCGTGAGAGGATAAGGCATATGGCAGAGACAATTGAAAAGGGGAGACACGAGGGGAACTCTAGTTTTAGGCAGAGTGAGTGATAGCAGAGAGGAGGGATTGCGACCTTCGCTCCTGGTCACTGGCAGACAGAGAGACGCAGTCTCAGAGCATCGTGGTCTCAACTCGGGGGTGGCTAGTGGTAAATCCCTTGGGAGTTGCTGAGCCTACGGTTGGGTGGAAACAAGCACCCCTCTCAGCAGTTGCCCCATTTCTGGTGTTATTTTCAGATAAGTGTTTTACATAATTGTATCTTGAAATTTATAGAATGATGTATATATGTATATGATCATAGAACTGTCAAATTATGAATGATTCTTGTGTAAGAATGTCTGTGCAGTGTTTGATGAGAATGAATAGATATATGTTCATAACAGAGGAAATCACGCATGACGTGCATGGATAAAGCAATCTTATTTGTGCCTAGATTGAACTAATTTAGGTTCCCAGCCCGTTCTCGGGAATTTGCTTTCCCTTATCTGTCTCAGGGATACCCGGTACAGATCTCTTCACAGAGATTTCCTCCTTAGGGAGGTTTACCAAGAACCTGGAAAAAGGACGTGAATGTGCAAGTCTTAACCACCCTGAGCGAAGAGGAATGATCCTCTTGAAATCCCAAAGTAGCAGCGTAAGGATAAGTATTGATCAATGGATGAGATCCTATCGGGAAATCTGCGGTCATTCACGATCGTTAAATCGAAGGAATGAGCGAGGGCGTTAATTGCCTTAACCCTTTTTCCTCTATCTTCATGAATAGCGAGGAGATCTGAGTCGTAGACCCCCAGGCTCCATGAGCGCATCTGAACCGTTGATTTTTCCACGTCCAAAGAGTAGTAGAAAAGGGTGCGGCATCGAGACCAATCTAAATCGTCAGATTTGAACTAGAAACCCTGACAATCGTTAGATCTTTAGGGAGATAGATGAGGGTTAAGCCTCGTGAATAGAGGAAAAACGGATCTGGGCCGTCCATCCGAGGAGGACAGGTGGCAGAGATCTAGGTATCTTTCTACCTCGTAGGTTCGCGAGTTAAGAGCCCAATGTTTGGACGCTCCAAGTCGCGAGTGGCGAGGCCACGAGAAGATCCGAGCCGTCCATCCGAAGAGGACAGGTGGCAGAGATCCAGAGATCTCGCTACCTCGTAGGTTCGCGAGTTAAGAGCCCAATGTTTGGACGCTCCAAGTCGCGAGTGGCGAGGCCACGAGAAGATCCGAGCCGTCCATCCGAGGAGGACAGGTGGCAGAGATCCAGGGATCTCGCTACCTCGTAGGTTCGCGAGTTAAGAGCCCAATGTTTGGACGCTCCAAGT
>JZKD02S1737790.1:197931-213236 GCA_000966675.3 Picea glauca | reverse complement strand
AGTTAAGAGCCCAATGTTTGGACGCTCCAAGTCACGAGTGGTGAGGCCACGAGATGATTAGGACCGTCCATCCGAGGAGGACAGGTGGCAAAGATCCAGGGATCTCGCTACCTCGTAGGTTCGCAGGGTAAGAGCCCAAAGGTTGGGCGCTCCAAGTCGCGAGTTGCGAGTAGTGCGAAAGGAAGGTCAACCTTCGTTGACTTTCAAGTCTCAGAGAATCGCATAAGGAGTGGCGAGAGTTCAGCCATTGACCTCATTAAGCGGCAAATAGCGAGAGGAGCTAGAGTTTAGCCTAGCCGGCGGTCCTGCGTAGAGGACGCTGACAAAAGGAAGCTATACCCATTTAGTGATCTCAGGTATCGGCGATTTGTGAAGAAGATTGGAGGGCCTTTGATTCACGACTCGCGAGGTCGCGAGTTGTGAAGGGCGCCTGGTTTGTTTGGCCTATGGTCCTAACCCATGATCGCAAGGGGGTGAACAGGAAAGAACTAGCCCGCACTAGACCCCCGTAGGACCTCGGGGATCCTGTTCCTTGAGGAAGAACGAAATTTTTTATTATTTAGGTAGTGGGGGTGTTACACTTTTGCATCCAGATATTCCCATTCCCATTCTATCATGGCTATTGATTTTTTTGACTTGCCTGCCAATGCTTTTTGCAACACTTGTTGCACCAGTAAATCCTGCATCTTGAGCTTCCATAGCTCAAAGTTTCTTTTACCGCTGAACTTTTCAACTTCGAACTTCGAACTCTTCATCTTATCCATTAGCACAAAAAATCTCCCAATACCCACTGCTTATAATAACCAAGGCCCTTTAAAAAATATTTGGAGGAATAATGGTTTAAATTCCACAAGGTTTAATAAAAAGGTTTAATTAAAAAATCCTTTTACCAACCTCACCTTTAAAACAAAATTCACCTTTTAATTTAAAATAAAAAATAAAAAGCACATTTTTAAAACCTTATAACTCCCACCTTTTAAATATTATATTTAATCCAAAATATAATAAACATTTACTCAATTAAAAAATCCTTTTTTTACTTCATCCACCACCCGTGACTTGACTTTCACATTTAAAAAAAAAATTTGAAAAACCCAAAATTTCACCATACCTTAACTTTTTCAAAAAGTAAACCACGTGAATATTTTTCTTTGAGGAGATCAACGCTCCTTCACAATGGGTGGGGGCGCATTATTTTGAATATCAACGCTCCCTTGGGGTTCATTGGGAGCGCTAGCACTCCTAGAGTGTGGATGGGGGAGCACCAACGTTCCGTGGTATATTATACGGTGCGCGTGATTCACGGAATTTTTAATTTCATTCTAGATTGTGGATGGGGGAGCGTCAACGCTCTGTGGTGTATGATACGATGCGTGTGATTCGCAGAATTTTTAATTTCATAAGTGTGAGTGCATCGACGCACCTCTAACACTGTCTGGGGAGCGCCAATGAATTTCTACCCAATTTCCTCCCGCGACACCTCCTCAATTCACCTTCTTTCTTCACGGATCTCCAACACAATACCTCTGATACTACTTGTAAGAATTGTAAATGTGTAAAACACAGACATATGATAATTAACAATCACACAGATAAGAAGCACAAGAATTTCATGTGGTTCACCCAAACGTTGGGCTACGTCCACCAAGCATAGGCATCGGTTGTCTTATTATTAAGATCATGGAGATTACAACAGACTAGAAATTTCTCACTCTGTCTCTCTCACTCTGTCTCTCTCACTCAGTCGTTTGATTCTATCTCAATTAAAAGAATTGAGATAAAATCAAACTCTAGGAAAAGAGCAATAAAAACTTAAAGGTTGGCAAAATTACACATGCATGCATGAAATTAATAAAAGTGATCTTAAAAATAGAAAGAAATAAAACATGAGAGAATAGGTGTACACATATAATGGGATCTTGAGTCAAACTACCACTAAGTCTAACAAAAATAAGACTCATAATCTAACTCTAACTAAGATCTAGTTAGGGGACACTCATTAAATGAGAAATTGGGGAATAAAGGGAGAACTAAGGGAAAAAATAGGAACACATTGCGGAATGTGAGGGAAAATGAATTTTTAATTAAAATGAAAAGGGTACTTACTTGTCCAACTTGGGGAGAGTGAGACAAGTGTGTGGGTGAATAATCACTAATAAAATAATTAAAAATTTTAATTACTTGTACATGTGGATAGGTGTTATAGATAATTTACCTATAAAAGAAAGGTAGAAGGGATATGGATCTCACTTCCTCTTAGTAAGGTTTTGCTGCCAAAATTTTGTTGGACTGTGATTTACTTGTGAGAGTTGAGAATCCAAGATACTGAAAAGAGTGGAAGGTCTTCCTTGCAGGGAAAGCTTGGGAGCTATTATTTATGTTTTTGTGTGTGGCCCCTTTGCGGTTGGGGGGCTAAGGGGAAGAAAAGTACCCATAGAATTGGATGGGAGGTATTGGCGAAGGTTGATTAGAAAACAAGGAGGGACAAGGAAAAGGAGCAAGCTTGAGAAAGGATAAAATGAAATTTGGGATTGTAGATCTTACACAACTACAACCTCTTTTGCTTATTGTATTTTATTGTATAATTATGTATAACTAACAATTCACATTTTATTCTTTTAGTAGATATAATCTATTGTAAATGAATAATTAATTTGGTTTCAATTGTAGTTCTGAGTTCTAGTATGTTGGGTTAAAATACTTACTCTCATTTACTTAATCGAATAGTTTGATGGGAAGAAAACAACTCTCACATAAATTCCGAAATCGCAACGATTGTATTCATGAACTGTTGAGACTTGATTCCATTTATCGTTATACAATTCCTGTTGAGACTTGATTCCATTTATCGTTATACAATTCTCGTGATTTGACATCACCGTTGTTTATGTTTTCAATTATTAATTAAATCAGTGCACATCACTTTAAATTATTCGCTGGAGAATTTCAACGATATATCAATAGAATTTCCGATTTTAAAAACTGAGAGTTCTCTTGTGTCAATTTCTGAGTTCATTGCAATTCTGCAATCATTGTGGATCACTCACAATATAGTTACAATGGATAGATTATGTTTATGTACTGACGCCCTAAATTTTTGTTTACTTGTTGAATTTTTAACCTTTTTTTTTCAGAAGAAAATTAACACATTATATTAAGAAAATATAATTTTTACATCACCAATCTAGCTGCTATAATATAGTATAGCACATAATCTTGAGAGTAAAAACTGTGGAAATAGTTCCTATACAAAAAAGGTACAGACACCTTCATACTTTCTAGAGACTCGAGAAAAGATACTTCGATCTGATAGAGAGATCCAAAAAGAAACAGGATTCATAACCCTGATACACAACCTTTCAAAAGACTTCCAAGTCACTGACAAATGGAACCAAAAAGATACAAAAGCACTCTATTTCTATATGGATCTACTGAGAAGAAATATTATCAAGACTG
The DNA here is from genome assembly GCA_000966675.3 of Picea glauca. NCBI lineage: Eukaryota > Viridiplantae > Streptophyta > Pinopsida > Pinales > Pinaceae > Picea > Picea glauca. The sequence continues at coordinate 209,780 of JZKD02S1737790.1, read as the reverse complement.
AGGAACTGTAGTGGTCCTCCTCTAGTATATGTCGATGATGGTTGGAGGGCCTTCCACATCACTGGGCCATTTATGAAGCATTATATATCCTTCTGATTCGAGAAGTCTTTTTTTTTATTCAGCATCTGCTATCTTGTTATATTCTCGATAGATATGATAAAACTTTGTGGATATGAACTTTTCCTTCAGCTGGTTGATTCTTTGTTTCCATCCTTCCAAAGCACTAACACGAAGATTTCCCTTTTTATTTATCCATTTTATGATGACTTTGGAGTCTTCAAGAGTCTGCAACTTTGTAATGGACAAGTAATTTGCAATGAATAAAGTAGCCCACAAGCCCATCAATTCCGTTTTTGTATTTGTTCCCTCTCCACAGTTTAGATTCCACTTGTAACCTGTAGTTTCATACCACTTAATGATACTTCATGTGCTGCTGCACCTCCCATCTGACTAGGCCGCTCCATCAAAATAAGCCACTTGAAACTCCAAGGTGTCTTCTATCCAACAAGATTGAACAGGAGTAGTCTTCAAAAATTTTAATGATTTGAAAGATGCCTAAAGTATTTATTACCATCGCTGTGGATGATGGCTCCTTACCTTCAAAGAGGGATGTGTTTCTTTCTAGCCAAGTATACCAACACAGATATGATGCAATACTGGGAGATGCCCTTTTGTCCGCTGTCCAATTTGTCAAACAGTCACTTAAATCATTGCCTCTCCAGTTTTGTGTGAAATTCTTGATACTTTTTATTTTCCTCCGGGCTACTTTGGTGAACGTGCAGTTTATGAATATATGTGTGGTCTCTTCACAATCCATCTTACACAAAGAGAATCTACCAGGTCTGTTCCATCCTCTTTGTTGAAGTATATTCCATGTCAAGATTTTATTATTTACAACAAGCCAAAGGAAAAGTTTTACTTTTTTTGTATGTTCCACTTCCACATGTGCATGCGCCACCCTTTGATCACATGCAAATTTTGAATAGATAATAATGCCATATAAGAATTCTTTGTCGAGACAATGCCCAATGCGTCACCCCCTATCTAGATAATTTCATCCTCATTTCCAGATAAAAACACCCTTGCTGCCTTTAAAACATGGGTATATTGCTCCCATTATAAATCCAAATTCCCTGTAAGCTCCAGCGCATTATTGTTTATCCAAGTATCTTGTAATGAATCTTGATCGCGAGCTGACCACGCCTGAGCCAAAACACATACCTGCTTCTGTCTGAGAGCATTTATAAGCTGGGGTGAAAGGAAAGAAGAGGAACCCAAGCCCAAAATACTATCTCTACCCAAAATCACAAGTTGGCCCGATCTGGGCTTCCAACTAATCCATTTGGTAATCACATGCATAGATTTAAGGAGACTAGTCCATATTTTTGAAGTTGATCGTTGAGTAAAGGATTCAGATCTAAACCGGTTAAAAATTGTGCTATGAGGAAGATATTTCTCCTTTATAATTTTATGCCAAATACCTTCTTTAGTAAGAACTTGCCATAAAGTTGATGCCGCCAGAGCTTTACTGAAGGAGAAGATGTTACGAAAGCCCCATCCTCCTTGAAGCTTTGGTCGAGTTAAAGACTCCCAACGACATAGATGATAATGCTTTGTATCCCCACTCCCATTCCACAGAAAGTTGTATAGTATCCGCCTTATCTTATGAAGAGTGGAGATAGGAATCAAGGCCATCGATAGCCCGTAGATTGGCAAGCTTTCCAGGATTGTTTTACAAAGAACATATCTACCCCCCAAGGATAGCCATCGAAAGCTCCAATGCTTTATTTTTTGCTTGAATTTTGTTAAAAGCCAATTCCACTTTTAAACTTTTTGTAAACCTTCCTTCAAGAAATATCCTAAATACTTGAACGCCACTGACAGGTCTGAAAAGTCATAAGGAAAGATAAGCTTAAATGAAGAAATTTTCGATTCCAAGAGTCTTGCGTAATGTATAGTAGATTTTGATTGATTCACCATTAATCTGATTACCGAGAAAAAACATTGAACAATACTTTTAATTTCTTTCCATTCCTGAACTGAGCCATTATTCATTAGTATGATATCATCAACAAATAAAATATGCAAAATCTTTGTAAGTCAAGAAACCTTGATGCCTTTAATAGAGCCCTGACTCTGACTAGATTTTAACAAAATACTCAAACTCTCCATCACCAGAATGAAAAGTAAAGGCGAAAACGAGCAACCCTAGCAGAGACCTCTGCCACTTCTAAAGAACTCAGAAGCCTCGCCATTAACAAGAACAACAAATGAAGCAGAATTTACACATGCCAGGATCCAATTTGTCATAGGAAGACCAAAGCCAGGTTTAATAAGGACAAGTCTGAGGTAGTCTCAATTGATCCAGTCATAGCCTTTCTGCAAGTCCAATTTTAGTAAAAGAGATTTACTGTTTTTCTTCTTTATGCTATGAATACATTCGTGAACGGTCCCAATTGCATCATGGATTTGACGCCCTTCCAAAATATCCATTTGTTCAACTAATAACACCCTAGACAAAAATGGTTTTATCTGGTTGGCAATTACCTTTGATATCATTTTATAAACCAGGTTGCACAACGAAATGGGCCTATAGTCCCCAAAATTATGTGGATTATTCTTCTTTGGAATCAGAGTTAAGAAATTTGAATTAAGGTTTCCAGCTATTCGCCCAAAAGTTCTAGAATACTCTACTAAAGCCAACAAGTCCTCGCTCACTAGATCAAAGAAATGCAAGAAAATTTCCACCGACCACCCATCAGGTCCGGGGCTTTTTTATTTTTTAAACACATTTAGAATAGACTTTAATTCCAAAATGATTACCGGCTTGTAAATATCTCTTGATTCATCCTCATCTAGCATCTTGGGGTACTGACTTGCCTCACCAACCTGGTCTATTTTTATATCTGTTTGAGTAGGTTTGAAAAAATTCTTAAAGTATTTAACTGCCTCATCTGTAATAGCTTGTTGTCCTTTGTGAACAGTACCCGAACTATCACAGATATCCCATATGTATTTGATATTTCTCCAGCAATTTGCGAATTGATGAAATTATTTACTGTTTTGATCTCCACTCTTGATCCAGGTAGCTCGACTCCTTATGCGCCACAATTCCTCCTGGGATTTTAGAAGTTTGTTTCTATCAGATTCAAGTTCAATGAGATTTGACTCGATCTCCGGTGGAATCATGATCTCCGAGAAACTTTGCATGTGATATTTGATGTTTGCTTCCAAAGTCTCCAGAGCAGAAATCTCACGGGCCTTTAAAACTTTCGCCCATATTTTTGTTTCAGCTTTTAAATCTTTCAATTTCCACCCAAAGCGTCTCTGGCTATCACCTTCCTTCAAATATTTTGGGTCCTTCCATAGTTTATAAACTATATCATTGAATTCTTTTTCTACTAACCATTGGGAGTGGAATTTGAAGGGATGCGCTTTTTGTAAACTAGTGTCCTCCAGCTACAGTAAAATGGGCGCATGATCTAATACATATGGGAATTCAACCCATGATATGTATAAACTGATCTTTAAGAGAAGGTCCTATGATACTAAAAATCTATCCAGTCTCTTCGCTATTTGGTCACTTCCCGAGCGACCATTCCTCCAAGTCGAGCTAGAGTGTCTGGTTGAACATCAACTAGCCTGTGAGAATGAAACATAGATTTTAAAAAATCAGCCAAGTGTCCCAGGGCAGACGATCCTCCCCAAACCTCTCCTGTTGAGACGGTTAGGTTTAAATCCCCTGCCACCACTAGGTTCTTTAATGATAAAAGGCCACTACCTACAACAATCTTCCAGAAAACTTTTCACTCAAGGCATGGTCTGTATATATTAAGAAGATTAATCTTCTTTTTTGTTGCGATGATTGAACCTAATAACAAAATTCTGCCACATGTCAGAAATGGAATCAATTTAAATAGAAGAGGATCCCACGAGGCAAGAATACCACCAGAGGATCCAACCAAGCTCACAACACAGGTAACCCAAGATGGCCGAAAGTTTTTCATAAAATCCCGCGCTTTATGTTCAAGAACAATTGTTTCCTGTATGAAAATAATATTAGGATGAGTAATGTTCAGGACCCTTCGAAAGGAGGCGGATTTTAGGGAGCCTTCGATCCCTCTCAGATTTAAGGACATAAAAATCATCACTTGGCCTGTGCTAGGGCTTTCACTTCTCTAAGTGCCCCACTGTCGGACGTAGAAGGGTCTGTGGTTAAAGTTGAAATAGAAGTCGACTGCATCTTTTTCCTTGAACTTCGCGTCTTAATAGGTGAAAAATCCACCCCAAGCCCCCTAGACCAGGAGAAATCCTTTGTGAACTCAATTTGGGTTGATTTATTTGTACATAGTTCCCTAGTGAAGCTGGCAAGATTAATCACTGCATTCCCAAAGTATGCAGGTAATTGAGTTGGCTTATGGTTGTCTCTAATATAGGGAATCAAGGATTCAGGGACCTCATATAAAGAGGTTTCACCCTCCTCTGATTCATGATACCCCGCTAGAGGTAGTGCCTCATCTGAATTAGGAAGAATTCCGTGGATGGACTCCAGCAAGGAGGCAGGTAAAGTACCAGCTTGAATAGCAAGAGAATCCAGAACAATAGGAATTAGGGTAGAGACTATGGGACACTCCCGATCCCTAGTGCACTCACTACCAACAACACACAAGCCCCTTGACTCTTGACTGTTACACTTAGGGAAGATCGGGCTACCAGAATATCTATAGGCTGTGGCCTCTCCAGTCTCCCACGCACATGGGGTCATCGGTGGAAGTGGAAAAGATAACTCGAGAGATGAATCTAAAGTGTTTTTTTCCAGTAAAGACAATAAGTTATAAAGAGACGAGCAATATAACAACAACTTACCCGTAAATGAATCAACCTGTTTCGGCGATGTAGTAGTCTCTAGTGGAGGAATCCAATAGTTAGTGCTTGCAGAATCTACATCATCCTCTGTGTCCCCCACATCCTTATGGAGAGCCGTATCTTATGATACCTCTTCTTCCTTTCTTCCTGGACAGGTTCTTCACAAATTTCCAATCAGATGACAAATGTTGCACCGGAAGGGGACCCCCAGGTAGTCCAACCTTTGTAAAATTATTTGCCCCCTCCAATCTATCTCAAGTAACTCAGGAAAACCGCTATGAACATCCATCTCTACTAGAATCTTTCCTATTTTTCTAGATGGGGCAGATAGAGTAGAGGCGTCTAAAGAGATGAAAGAGCCTAGCGAGTTTCCTATCGCTTCCATGGCTACCACGTTCCATGAGTGTAAAGGAAAACCAGGGAGAAAAACCCACAGATGCCTATAATGAAAGTACTTCGTATCTGGATTAAAATCCAGACTCCATCGCTTTATCATCAGAGTGCTACCGCCTATCACCCATCTCTGTGCTAGCAACAACTCTGTATCTTCTGGGTTATTACAAATGAAACCAACCCACCCCTTGGTCAAATAGATTATCTTCGGTTGGTAACCGAGCATTGGTTTCCACATACGTTCCACCCACTTCGATAACACTACTTTTCATAGATACCTGTAGGACAACCTCCCTAAAAACCTATAGAGTACTAAGGTGCAAGTTTAGCAAGCCCCACATCTGCGCCTAGTACCATTTTGTGAACCGTTTTTTTTGCTCTCCAAAGTCTACGAGTAGCACCAGGTCTCCTAAAAACCTTTCCACATTCCTTTAATCCAATAAACAACAAATTTCCCTAATCTAAAGACTGTTGAGGTTGAAAACCAGTAGTTCCTATGGTCGCTCTTGGAGGAACTGAGGAGGGGCGCAAAAACTCTGTGAAAGACAGAGTACATGGGGTGGTATGGAGTGACTACTTCTAAGTAGGTAGTTGGGGGAGTAAAAAAGGAGTGTTAATGGTGGCAGTACCAAGGACTGCAGAGTCCACTTGGTCGAAAAGACATGTCGCATTCCATACCTCCTCCTCAGCTTCATTCATTAATTTGCTGGCGTTTGCCTCAATATGTGGATTTGAAATAGCTGTCATGTTCTTCCCCCTTGGCTCCACTCGATGAAAGCCCTTAGAAATAGTTAATGCCACTGCAGGTAAGTGCCGAAGAAACCATAATTCTAGTGAAAGGTGATATTTAAAAAAATTTAAAACCCCGACTGCCAGATATCTAATAAAAAAGATTGTTCTCCCAAAAAATCTCTAGATATCCAGTTCCCAAAAATAGCAAAATAAGGGAAACCACCAGTTTTTGGTTAAAAAAATGTCTGAGCCAAAACCTCTAACTCACACAACTACAAATCTCAGGCCAGACAAAAGAGATAAGCCTCTGACTAACCCAGTAAAAGACAAAGCTCTTACAGATCGCTCCATCCGCCATCGGTGACCTAATCACGGAGTATCAGAGTTCAAATTCGAAAACGCTCCATTCCCGCTCTCCAATCGGACAAAACGCTGTTGAATTTTTAACTTAAAAGACATCCTTTGATGTATCATTATAGATTTTTAACTAACGATTATTGATCTATTTGGGCACAGTCGAATTTATTCTTTTTAAACTACTGATTGAAACTTTCCATATATAGATCTAGTGCAAAAACTCACTCATTTGTTTCGGTTCTTTTATCCTCGGTACTTACACAGGTAAATATCTGAGGCGAAGATTGTTACACAAGTAAGTATCTGAGGCGAAGATTGTTAGTGTGGCAGTAGGAGAATAGTTGGGTGAACAAGGTAGTTCTTGCATTTTAAATTATTGAAGCCATGACTTATGACGTTGTGTATAGAGAGCTCATGCCTATAATTCATCAGATGGATATCTTCTTAGTCGTTTTTTTTTTAATACCTTCCCTAAGTAAATTGAATACAATTCATAAGAATGGGACTTGTCACAGTTCCAGTGTTAGTGAATTGTTCTTGTCACAGGTATTTTTTGACTCTTTACCGTTACTCCAGATCTAGTTCGACTTTCAACTCCTTTCCAGTTGTCATTCTAGGAAGAGCTAAGACTTGATTACGTTTTACTTTAAATTCGGTGGGTATCGTAGATAAGATATTTCTTTAAAAACCTCATCCGACTCAGAGTTTCACTTAGCCTTGATAAACTAGTACGGGAGTGTGAGTTTGAAGGGAACATGTGTTGCACCTTAATTATTCTTTTCTTGGCGTATTTTGTTAATTAAACAGAGGAATTTCCATTTGGAATATTACATCATGATACGCCCAGCTTGAGCTCCTGCAAATTCGAGGAATAACCTCACCTCCAACTTTTCTTATATTGATTTGTATTTTACAGCCTCCAGTCAACACGAATTCTTGGTCGTTCATGTAGACCTTGACCCATTTGAAAATCAAGCTCTGTTGCATTACGACATAAGGATAGTTCTGTTGCTATCATTTTGAACTATCATTAATACATAAGGAAATTTCGCACCTATTACCATTTGCTGGAAGAGGCCTTAAATTACACCTCTCTTAAGTTGACCTATGTTGTGGATCACAATGGAAATAAGTGGATGCAACCTTCATTACATTACTCATATATGTGGATTTTCAAAAATATTTCAGGGATCCAAAATCCTAATCCTAATCAAGAGTGGAGGCATGGAAGAACCCTAACCTTAATCCTAACCTCACATAATTATTTAAAAATCATTAAACACTAGATGAAGGTGTTGCATTCTTATTGTATTGATTTATTATTCCATAGTTGAACAAAACAAAAGAGTGAAATATTAAAGCAAAATAAAGGAAGTAGAAGACCTTGTAGCATCCATATAAACTAGAATGTCAATGGCTATTACACATAGAGTTCACATTTCTTTATATTTGTGTTTGAAGAAAAAAGAGCAAGGCATAGTCTTCTCTTCCTAGTAGATTTTCCCAAATTAAACTTCCTAAAATAATAAATCTATAACATAAATAATATGATAATTTGTTTTAATTTGTTTTATCTTATTTCAATATTTTTAACATTAACTTTATAATCTTAAATATCAATAAAAATTAAAACGTTTATTATATAAATATTATTATGATTTGTTTTAATTGTTTTATTTTAACATAAACTTATTTTAATACTATAAACTTATTTTAATACTTTAAATGATAAATTATTAATATTAAAATATATAAAAATATAATAAATTATTAATATTAAATCTTTACCCTAAAAACACATTCATTTAAAAAATATGCCAAATAAGAGTGTAGATTAAATATTAATCTACATGATCCTTACATGCAACATATTGAACTGAACTACTTTGTCCCTGGAAAAGATCTATTCAATGAAACTAACCTACTATATATTTTTTAATAAATAACCAATACACTGAAAATGAAATTGAAAATAAAAATAAACATAAAAAGAAAAGCAAAATAGATTTAACCTAAATTGTTTTCTAACCCCACTGTCATACTTGTATAAACGTGAATTGTTTTCAAACCCCATTTTCATACTTGTTTTTCTTTTGAAACAAAATAGAGTACATAGTGGAGGCCAGACGCGTAGCCATTTCGTGTTGCGAAAAGTGCAGTTCACTCTGGAATGAATCCCACACCTTCCAACAAATAATTAACATGCGGGCGATGGATTAATATTAAATCTTTACCTTAAAAACACATTAGATTAATATTAGATCAGCTCGTGGCAGTTAATCTTTCCGCAATTCCGGAGAATTGTTGTCCACTGCAATTCATCAACGTTAGGCTTCCCGTTCGATACTGCGCACAGAGGCTAATAGGCCTCCCGTTCGATACTACGCACAGAGGCTGATATGCTACCACTGTTAGTACTTGGTCGAGTGGTGATATTAAGGAAACCAGCAATACGAGCGTTAACTCAGACTGGAAAAATGTTCCGACAGAAGGAAATAATTGTTTCCCACCTCCAGTTGGTCGTTTGGAGTGAGAGTGAGAGAATCCCTGAATGATTTGGCCAACGCGGAGGGGAATTCCTGAATGGTGCGTCTGAGCTAACCAGCTGGATAGTTTCCTCTGTCTTCTTCATGTCCACCGCCATGCAGGACGCATAGTTACCCATTCCTTCGTTCACTGAAAGCGCAAGGTCGGATCGTGCGGCTCGGATCGTCAGGCCATCGGATCTGTGCCACGTACGTGTAGCTATTCGTACCATTTTCGTCGTACGGTATGTTAACCGGGTTGTCCGATTGTCGACACGTGACGTGGATTCAACGGTTAGATCCAAAGGCTTTGGATTCGCCACATGGCGTGCATCCAACGGTTAGATCTTGCTACTAATGTCACGCCACGTTGCATGCATCCAACGGCTAAATCCTGCTACTAGTGTCACGCCACGTGGCATGCATCCAACGCCCAAACCCAAGGGCTCTAACCTCGCCACGTGTTGTTCATCCAAGGGCTGCAGACTCGCCAAGTGGAGTGAATCAAACGGCTCAATCCAAGGGCTGTGGAGTCCCCCGTGGTGCAAATCTAACGGCGCAATCCAAGGACGCTGGACGCGACACGTCGCATACATCTAACGGCCCAATCCAAGGGCGCTGGACTCGACACGTGGCATGCATCTAATGGTAAGATCTAAGGGCTCTGGACTTGCCACGTGGCGTGCATCCGACGGCCAGTTCTGGCGGTTGTGATTGAGACACGTGGCATGCATCCGACAGCCGAATCTGGCAGCTGTGATTTCGCCACGTAGCTTGCATCTGATGGCTAGATTGGACAGCTGTGATCTTGCCAGGTGGCTTGCATCGGACGGCTGTGATCTCACCAGGTGGCGCGCATCCAACTGCCAAATCTGGCGGCTATGATTCGGCCACGTGGCGTGCATCTGACGACCAAATCCGATCGCTGCAATCCCGCCACGTGGCGTGCAACCGATGACTAGATTTGACCGTTGTGATCTCGCCGTTACCACCGCTGATGCAACTATGTCAAACTCTGCTTCACGAAATCGCCCACAGCCCTCCAGATATATTGGATTTGATAACTCTTTTTCCCACCGTCGATTTGATAACTCTGTTATTTGTAAAATCATGTACCAGATTGGTAGATGGCCATTCGCTAATTTTACTGTTCCTACGCTCATTTACCGCTGGGTCGTCAATTCTCTGGCAGCCGTCCACCGGGAGCTCACGAAGGAAGCGAAGTAGCAGCGCTCGCTGGGCTCATGGAATCTTAAATGCAACAGAGCTTGATTTTCCTTATGTCTTAATCATAGTTCAAAATGATAGCAACAGAGCTTGATTTTCCTTATGTCTTAATCATAGTTCAAAATGATAGCAACAGAGCTTGATTTTCAAAAGTTGAAAATTTAAATACGACTTGTAACCATAATGATAGTTCAAAAGTTATGATTGAATACACAAGACTCATTTTTTTATAATTAGGAAAAGTAGCTAATGGAACCGAATAGCAGATAAAATTTCCTAATACTGGTATAGTTAATTAGTATCCTTAATCGGGCATAGTTATCGATTCCATGAGAGATTTTATGCACATTATTCTTATTTTGAATCTCAGACAAAATCTCTTTTAATTAGGATTATTCATGCTTGAAACTGTTAAACCGAGCGTTACGCTTTCGTTCAGGTCATGGGTAATTTCTGCTATAACATAAGACTCCCTGTGTAGAAATTTGTAATCGTTTAATGTCATACGAATAGAATTTTTAATTATAAGAAAACCACTAGACCTTACCGGAATAATAAGTAACCTCTTGAAATCAACTTCTTTTAGATAGTTGATGATGGTTGTTTTTAATTAATGCTAAGTTATATATATATTTATTTATTTATTTATTAATTATGCCTTCCTTGTTCAATTTTTCGTGAGTGTTTAATGAAGGTATTGCTTGACTTGCATAATTCAATTATGAGAGATTCTCTGCACCTTATTCTTATTTTGAATCTCAGACTAAATCCATTTTAATTAGGATTATTGATGCTTGAAACTGTTAAGCCGAGCATTAAGCTTTCCTTCAGGTCACGCTTACTCCACTTATGAGTATGATCATGGGTAATTTTCGTCGGAACATAAGACTATGCGTAGTCGGGATGAATAATGATTATGATCTTATGGTTACCCAAAACTTTCTTCAATGAGTGGGTCCACTTGAGAGAATATAGGAGAAAGAATGATAATGTTTTAGTAAAATCTTCTCAAGAAAATAACATTAGTATTTCCCTGATACTATCGTCAATTAAAATTCTTGATTATTTTGTAAAAGTTATAGTGATAATGCGTAATGCTTAAAATTATGTTTAAGATCGAGGATAATGGATAATATGGTTGATAATGGATAATATGGTTGGTTGAGGAAATCATTAATGTTAACACATAGGAATTGTCAATGTGAATTGTTGTATAACTTGATTTAGTGGTTGACTTAAAATGCATAGATATAATAGGATTTGTGAATTATATCTAAATAATAGATTATGTTAGGTTGTAAATTAATTCTTATCATTATTAAAATGTCATGATTATCCTATCATCGCTCTTGTGGTCAATTGTACAGTTGGAAATTGAGTTCATTGGAAGAATTAGTGATGTGGAGTGTACATGATTAAAAGATTGCTTTTGTAGTATTTTTAAAACAAGGTTTTGGATAACAAAGAAGAAGAAGAAAAAAATTATTTTCTCTATATTCACCCACATGATGATGTATAGATCGGATTGTTTCATCTTCTCGCATTATGTTGTTGAATTTATCCTCTGGATTGTTGCAGGATCGTCCCTTTTATGTTATCTCTGACCCCGGTTTTCTTGTTCCATACTTCAGTCCTGTTAATCAACTAGTTCGTCATCCTCTATTTCGAATGGTCTGTCAACTGATGACCTTCCATCTTTTGATCAACTTGCTAAAGTGAACCATAGTTTATCTGTCTCTTGTCTACCCA
>JZKD02S1737790.1:154239-177951 GCA_000966675.3 Picea glauca | reverse complement strand
TTGTTCACTTTTCAAAAAGGACCCACACCATGATAGTGAGAGTACAGAAAATCAAAAACCAATGAACAAGCAATGATAAAAACCCAAACCACTCTTTCAATGAAAAAAAAAATAACAAGCAAACCAATCTAGTCTTTTCAATTGCATAAGGAAAGTGATCTTTCAAACAATAAGAAAATGATGAAGACCAATAAAACTCAACTTTCAACTGATCACCGGTCCTTAACTAATTAAACACACTCAGATTCTGAAATCAGAGAGTATGGTTTTGCTAAGAAAAGTCAAGAAACGAAAGTCAAGACAAAAGTGACAAGAAAAGGCTTGGAAATCCTAAGACTATCCATGCATGAAAATGAAGACAAGAAAGACACCAATCAATGGTCCAAGAAACTCTTATGAGGCACCTAGACTGATCTGGGCAGTTGAAGATGCCAAAACTCAAATCCAAAATTTTGAAAAAATGGGTTCGCAGGCTAAGAGTGTTACACAGTGCGAGAATTAATGATTCTCGCAGGTGGCCCTTGAGCAGAGTGCGAGAACCTCACACTGAACCTAAAGGTAGAATTCAAACTCTATAAATTCTCGGAAGCTACAGTGAAGTGCAGTGCGAGAACCTCTGAAACTAGTCAAATTTTTGGAAAATGAAACAAAAATTGAAAAGGATTCTGGACCCAGAGGGTCTATCAGGATATCCTGAAGTCTTAGAGATTGATAGGAAAGGAGAAAAGTAAAGCAAGAGCAAATGGCCACGAAAAAAAACAAAATCCACAAAGAAAATGGGATCTCCCCAGCGGAGTCGCCAATTTTGTTATTGGACTAATCGGTAGGTGCGGACACTAACAGATCTCCCTAGATCCACCTGGATCTAGAACAAAACAGGACAGGACATGACTCTTTCCCTAAGTTTTGACCATTGAATTATCTAGTAGGAAGGAACAAGTAACATACCTTAATATCACTTCCTAGGGTCTTTGTTGCTCCCGCTTCGCTCTGATTCTCTCGTGAGGTCAAGACCAAGACAACACAAACCAACCAAAGTGAAGATAGCAAAATATATTCAATAGTCAACTTATGTGTATGATCAAGGAATTACACATTAAAGTTAGAATAGCTTTATGGGAAAGGGACATGCCACTGTATCATATTGATTGAAAGTAAAGATTACAACATGATCGCCTTGATGTCGCAAGCTTCCTTTCGATGGCTCTTGACTCCAACACACACACTTGCTCAATCCTTGTATGAAGAAGATCAAATCCTCTTGATAGACTTGATGGAGTCTTCAAGCTACTGTTCAAGCTAAGTCCTTCACACAATTCTTTCACCAATTATCCAATGAATCTTGCTTAACCTTTTCCATGAGAATTCCCTCAATATATAAGAGAGAATGAGATAGTTACTTGGATAAGAATGATCCCACAATATCAGGGAATCCAGTACAAGGATAACCATTCGAATGCCAACCCATTCTTCTAGAAGATTCCCTTCTAGAAACATTGATAATTCATCTTTTTCCATGCTTTAGGAAGAGTTCGCACCCTGGATATTCAACAGAGTGCCAGAAGTTCGCACCCTAGTTTAAGGCAGCCTGCGAGAATCAGGCATTCTCACACCCTGGGATACTAGCAGCCTGCGAACCCTCTTCAAAAATGAGTTTTCTGGGAAGAGATGAAAGTAACTTTTCTTAGGAGAAAGTTCTTATGAAGAGTCTGAGTAAACCATCATTAATACACCATCATGATGACCAAAATCATGGGTAACACCTATTTCCTTCAACAAATGTATATGATCTCGACTCCACAACCCAACAGCTAAGGCACTGGAACTGCTTGTTCTTGGTAGCTCACAAGGAGCATGCCATCCCCTGTGGATCCAATTTTATCACATAAAGTTGTCAAAGGGTCATAAGATGACCAAGTCCTTTTTTGCACAGAAACGTCAAAACGCAGCATTCAAGGCAACCCATTTCGGGCTTAAAATACAAGCAGCGGACGTGTTTATTCTTCCAACGACAGAGATCCCAGGAGGAGTTCAGAACAACGGATCACGTGTATTCATCATGTCAAAGTTGCATGAGGTCTAGTGCCATACATAATCCCCAGAGTTAAATATCATACGCCATGTGTTCTTCTCCATCGGACGATCATGATTTACTTCAAGAATTCGAGCTTCGAGAGTTTTCACTTCTCCCCTCTCACTTTCATCCGAAGTGTTTTCTCCTAAAGTCTACTGATCGTTGTCGCGTGTCCATCCAAACATAACAATGGAAGTTTGATTCAAGAATTTGGACTTCGGGAGTTTCGGCTTCTCCCCTCTTTCTTTCATCTGGAGTGTTTCACCCAAGAGTTGCAGATCAGGCACCACACGTCCTCCAGAACGAATGGTCAATATTTACTTCAGGAGTTTGGTCTTTGGGAGTTTCAACTTCCCCACTCTTGTTTTCCTCCAAAGTAGTTTCTCCCGGAGTCCACATATCCCTGTCGTGTTTCCTCCTCAGATCGACGGTAGTCGTTCACTTCAGAGCTCCAACTCTACATACAGACCGCTCCCGAGCTCTGAAGTGTCAAAGTATGCGGCAATCATCAGTTCATACATGTGGCGCTCTCATCATTCATGAAACCTGGCATCCATCTAGTGTCGACATGTGTCACCTCTCTTTTCATGACACGTCATCATAGTGACGTTAGGCCACCACGTCAGATCATCCTCTAGGAAGTGTTCTTTTTCAGTGCCAAAATTAGTGCCATCTCCAAGTGCAGTTAGAATGATTCTAAAGTTGGCAGGAAGATAAAATTTAGTGGGGGTAATAAATTGGTAGGGATTCCCAGATCGTAGAAAGCGACTAGATCAATGACCACATTTCATTGCGGGGACACAACTTTCTCGAGTGTTAAAATCCTTGAGCAGTCTCGCAATCGAAACCGAAGTATAGTAAAAGAGCTACATGGCGGAAGGTAGTGAATTGCAGGCTCAAAAGAGGTGTGGGTCCAAACCTCCTTTGATGGATCTGCATTCACGTGCTTATGAAATGACAAATCTAAGAGCATCATGTGGCCTCCCTATAGGAATTAATCGTATGATCCCAAGAAAAAAAATAGTTAATGAAAAAGGAGTGGTGGTTGAAACCTCGAATCACACCATAAATAGAAGGTATGGAGTGTCTGTCCGTGGAGACATCAATTTCAGCCCGAGGTACCCCTATGGACGGTTTTTACTACAGGCCCATGATGATCCGAGCTTGTGTCTGATAGGTGAACACACACACCTTCTGACAGAAGGATACACAAAAAAAATCTTTGAATGAGATGGCCAGGTCACACTCCTGGTAGTTGTGAACTGATCTGATTATAAAGAGATCATTTTAAGATTTTGAAGGGGGGGGGGTGTTTTCCAGAGGCTGGAGAGTCGATATATTTTTATGAGTAGGGCTCTGCGTTTTTAGTTTGTAAGCCCGAGGGATTGGATTGTAAATATTATGTTACTGAATATTCCTTTGAATTGTTTTTATCAGACCGTCTTCTTAGTCTACATGTTGTTTTGTTTCTTATTTTCTGGATGTAATCTCTCTGATTTATGGATTCCTGAGGCGATGGAGGATATGTTGTCATCTTTCCCATCTTTCATGGTTCATCAGATATTTTATGTTTTTCTTATTGTCTGGATGTAATCTCTCTGATTTATGGATTCCCGGGGTGATGGAAGATCTGTTTTCATCATGCCCATATTTCATGGTTCATCAGATATTTTCTATTTTTCTTCTTGTCTAGATGTAGTATCTCTACGATCTATGGATTCTTGAGGTGGTAGAGGATATGTTTTAATCTTTCCCATCTTTCATGGTACATCACTTAGACATTTTCTATCTTCTTTCTCCTCATCACCACATAAATCATTTTGTCTGATAGGCAGTTTAAATTCCTTCATTATTCACTATGCTTATGACTCCATAGCCCAATGGTATCGAACTGATCTGCAGTTACTTATGCTATATTTTCTTCTCTCTACTCAAACCATTCCAATACATTTACTTTTTGATGGGTACTGTGCTTATCCTCTTACAGTCTGAGGGTGACTCTCAGTGCTAACAACTCACATCCAGAAGAAACTAAAATTGTTGGAAAGAAACATGTCCTTTTAACCAAACCACCTGAAAAATAACCAAAGGATATTGATAATGTGGTTAAATTAGTTTATAAGTTGTCTAACGAAGTGGTAGATCCAAAAAATAATGTTGGTGAAGGATTATCAAAACCTTGAAATTTTCACCCATTCTTTAAGAGACAAGATAACCTGCCAAAATGATCTGAACCAACTCATATGGAATTTAAATTATATAGCTCCAACGATGATAGTTTCTTCTCTTATCACCAAAAAAACCACCTAGAATGAACTTTCCCTCAGTGGGTCAAATCCATGACCTTGGTGATAAATCAGTTTTTAGATCAACAAAGCTTAAACGATGAAAACCCAGCATAAGCTCCCACTGACAATACTAATGAGATTCCTCTGAAATATACCATTCCTTTTTGAGACTGGTTTCTAGACTCGAATGATGAACAAATCGAAGAATTTTTTATCGAATACATTCCAGTTATCAAGGATGCTTCCTAGAGAAATTATAACTTATGTAGAAAAGGTTCAATCCCTAATAATCCTACCTCCAAAGAAGACAAGATACCTCTCATAAAAATTACTCCTCCCCTTCCTCCCATAAAACCAAATGACATAACTCAAGGTAAAACTAGAAACAAAGAAATAAAAGTTGTCCCATACAACATAGATAAACCAAGTACGTACAGCTCAGCTAGGAATAATACCAAGCTTAACATGGCACCAAATGATGACAAGATGTGTGAGACGAAATATATTCCAATAGTAAACGGCCCCAACATACATACCCTTGACTACAATGTGATAGAATACACGAAGAAAACAAAATCTAATATTTCCATGTTTGATATTTGTTCACTAACACAACAATGTGAACACCTACATGATTCCTTCAACCCCGATGATGCTCAGAAAATGACTTTTGTTGTTACTGAAAACATTATTCCATAAAATGAGGTACATGAAATAGATAATCTAGAAATAGAAGTAGGAATAAACGCAAAAGGTATAGGTGCATACTCAAAGTCTCAGGTACCACCTTTTTATACTCACTTATGAAATTTTTAATTTCAATGTGCAAAACAATTTGGAAGATTCAGGTGCATCCTCTAACATCATGCCTTTTTCTATCTGTCAAAAAATAAATGTTATCCCACAAATGACAAAGACTAGAATTATACAATGAGATAGGACATATGTTAAAGTAAAGGGTGAACTTAAGGATGTCTTAATTGAAATTTCATATGATCTTAGGGTGCACCAGACTATAGACATTGTTGTTGTGGACATACTAGAAAGTTATGCTTTTCTATTGAGTAGAGATTGGTCGAATAAACTTCAAGGTTACTTTTCTACTGAATGGTCTCACTTGTGGATTTTGTATAAGGGTAAGGTGAACCAAATCTGAGTCAATAATGAATCGCACATGAAACACATGGTGAAAAAATTAGTAGGTAAGAACGAGCCCATAAGTTTTGCATATTCTGTCTTGGGTAATTACTTTTTCGAAACTGACTACGACTTTTATGAAGCACAAACATATGAAACACAACCAAAATTACAATATGATCTCCTCCCACAAACCCATAATAGTGCATGTATTGTATTAACTGACCTAGGATTTAGTTCAACTAACAAAAAAAAATTCCTAACATGTGGACTAAGTTCTTTGATGGCTCTAAGACACAAGATGGAGTCGAAGAAGGATGTGCCCTAATCGATCTTGGGCAAGGTAAAACACTCATATCATACAACCTAGAGTTTGAATGCACCAACAACACCGTAGAGTACGAAACCTTAGTTCAGTGTATTAAAAAGGCCATCAATCTCAAGGTGAAATATCTTAAGATGTTTAGTGATTTTGAAATAATTTTTCGATAGGTAGGAAATACCATTCATTTCCTGCCCCTGCATCTAAAGGAATATCAACAAGAGGTATGGAATTTGCTTTACTCTTTTGACACATTTAACATTATTTCTATACCTTGTGATCAAAATACAAATGTAGATATATTGGCCAATGTTGCATGTAGGTTCATTCTCCCCGATGATGGTTTTTTGGGTGAAATGATTTTCAGGCCCACCATACTAGGCAACATCACAAATTAGAGAGTATTCGACAGTGATGCTCAAACAAAATAATTCCCTTTGGCTTGATGAATGTAGGAGCTATGTTTCAAAGGGAAATGGATATTTATTTTAAATGATTGATCGGTCAAAGCAAGGTGTTTTACCTGGATGATGTTACTATTTATTCTAAAAAGAGGGAATACCATCCAAAGCACCTGAAATAGATATTTGAACAATGTAGGAAATATGGGATTTAATTTAATCCTAAGAAAAATATATTCATTGTTTCAGAGGGAATTTTACTAGGACATGTGATCTCTAAAGACATAATATCGGTGGACCCGGAAAGAACCAAATACTTTCTACAAATTCCCCCACCCCATAGAAAAAAATCAATGAGATCATTCTTTGGTAGAATTAGTTTTGTGAGAAGATTCATTCCTTATTTTGTCGAAATTGTGAAGCCTCTTAAAAGAATGATCAAGAAAGACATTCAGTTTAAATGGACAATAGTGGAGAAAGAAGAATTCGAGAATACTAAAGTTTCCATAGTCGGTGCCCCATCTCTGCGAAGTCAAGATTTTACTAAGGATTTTTTTCTATATATGTTTGCGTTTGATCACTCCCTTGTAGTAGTGATCCCACAGAAAGATGAACGGGGAGATAAATATCATGTCACATTCATGAGCACTGGATTACAAGGTGCTGAACTAAATTACCCTAGGTGGATAAGCAAGCTTTTACTGCCCACAAAGCTATTAAATAGTTCAAACCCTATATTCTAAATAATCATAAGAAATTCATCGTCCCTCACCTAGATGTGAGGTATCTTTTTATTCAAAGAGAATTGGGAGAGTGACGAGGAAATTGAATGACGACCTTACAACAATATGACCTTGAGTCCAAATCATCCAATATCATGAAAGTTCAAGGCCTATGAAAATTAGTGACACAAGACAATGGTGATGAAGATAAAGAGGAGGATGGATGGCAAGATGAACCAACAATGTATACACAACAGGTTCCATATATCCCAACCATTGAAGGATCATATTATAATGATCTCAAATATTACCTGTAGCATGGCACAAACCCCAATCACCTTTATGTTAAGGAGAAGAGAGAACTCTGATTGAAGTCTCTACAATATCAGTTGTTGCATGACATCTTATTTATAAATAACTATGATGGAGTGTTACTCAGGTTCCTTGAGAAATAATGTGTCGATAAGGTCCTAAAAGACATGCATGAAGGACCATCCAATGACCATTTTTCAAGACACACAAAAACTCAAAAATTATTGAGAGTTGGATATTATTGGCCTATGCTTTTTAAAGATTCCCATGCATACTCAAGGAGCTTTGGGAAGAGAACACAAAGTTTCTATCCCTCTCCAACCTATGGATATTGAAGAACCCTTTGAACAATGGTGACAATACATCATTGGTAAGGTTAAACCCCACTCCTCCAAGAAACACATGTACATTCTAACTGCTACCAACTATTTCACTCACTAGATTGAAGAAATACCACTAGTCAAAGTAAGAGGTACTGATTAATTTTCTTGAACAATACATCATCACGAGGTTCGAGATTCCTAAATCTCCAGTGCTTGATAACGCAACCTATTTTTCATCTTTAAAATTATATGAGATTTCATTAGAGAAAGTGATTATTTTGAAATACTCATCCAACTACTATTTTCAAGGTAATGGTTTGGAAGAATCCACAAACAAAAACATAATTTTCATCCTCAAACGAACCATGGTTTATCACAAGAGAAATTGGCACAATGCCTTATCGAATTCCCTATGGGTTTATTATGCCACCCCTAAGTCCTCCATAGGGACTTCATTGTACTTCCTTGTTTATGGGAAAGACGTTGTCCTACCCTTAAACATGTATCTTCCTTCCCTCCAACTCACGCAATAGTCTCTAGGAAGAGAATGCCTCGTCATTCAAAGATGTATCGACACCTCACTAAAACTTGAAGAAAGTCGCGCTAAATCCAAAAGAAAGTTTGAAGCTCATCAAAATACAATAAAATGATGGTTTGATAAGAAATATACTGGTGAAAAGGAATATATCACATGGGACATGCAAGTATCTCCATCGGGGCTATGGATTCTCACTGGTAATGGAGAAAGGCCTGTGACACTAGGGTGACTCCATCAGGGTTATGGAAGCTCATTGACAGTGAAGAAACACCAGATAAATGAAATATAACTTGTATTCTCAAAATTCTTCATGTTTCATTTCCATCATACTCCTTACACCTTCTCCTTTAGTCATTTGTCATATGAATAAGAAATAATTTGAAGGAAATCTGGTCAAAGGAGAGGTCTCAACCCTTCTTTGTATCGTGTAAGTTATCTCAAAATCCAAGATATGGGACCTATTGATCCTCTATTGAGACCATATGTCATGAGTGAAACATTTACCCAAAATATGTTTGGATATCATCTTACAAAGATTCATAGATTCTCCCAATGTGTCGCCATTTGTTGTGTCAAGCATTAAAACCCTCCATTTTCCATAATTCCATTGCAACTTCCTTTCGAGAAAATGGAGTCCCTTATTTTTATATGTTTTTAAAGAGTCTTTCATCAGCCTCTCTCTTTACCTCAAGCCTATCTGGGAAGTCTTACTTACCTTAAGAAAACATTGGGAAAAAAGAAATACTTCAAAAAATAATTTTTTAAGCAAATTAACAAAGTTCCCTCTAAATCCTCTGATGTACATTGGAAGAGTTACCTTTAAATCCTCCAATGTACATCGAAGGAGTTCCCCTCACTCTCTTCGATGAATCTCTCTTATCGCGAAAGTTTCCATCAATTCCTTCAATGAAATTAAAGGAGTTGATTCCAACTCCTCTGATGCCCATCGTAGGAGTTTCATCCATGTTCGTTGATGAAATCAAAGGAATTGGGGTTAAGTCCCCGAATGTATATCGTAGGAATTACCACAAAGTCTTCCAATATGCATCGTATGACTTAATCCCAAGTCCTCTGATCATAAATAATAATCCAATGATCGCATTTAATGCCGAAGTCACGAGATCCTATATATTTATTGATGGCCCATCCTTCTTATCATTCGTGAAAAAATAAGAAGTCAGAAAGTATTTACAGCTTGATACAAAGGGCACGTTGAACCTTATATTCAAATCCAAAACTTATAAAATTCATCCACATGGCAATGCATTGATAGGTAAGCCTCCAACGTGTTAGCACTCGATAAATTGTTGGGTTGAAGAGAATGATCTACAAAGGTAACCTACAAACCAACTTTAAGACTGGAAACTAGCCTTTCGAATCTAGAGAGGGCTCTCTCTGAGACCTAGTCTCAGATAGATAATAATTTTGTATTGACGACTAGATTTAGATGCTTGAGAAAGTTTTTTCTAGTTTCACTGATAAGGAAGTATAGTAATTTTTGGGCTATGGAGTCAACCCTATGAAAACAAGAGAAATAAATGACTGGTAAGGGAATATTTGAGTGGACAAAGGCTAAATAGGTAATGGTCTTTCAATTTCAATATCATTGTATAGGGAGATAGAAAGGAGAAACATAAAGCAAATTAGAGCACTGTTATAGATGAATTCTGAATTAACTTAGAAGAAAACACAGAGTTTAAATGGTTGAGTCTAAAGCACTGCGAGATGAATTTTAAACTCTTTAAATATTCCCAATTTAAACAAATGAAACAAACATGAATTTGCAGGAAACACAAAGTACATACAAAGATAGGATCACAATACATCAAACCACCACCACTAGAATTTTTTCATCAAAATCTTTAGGACCTCTGCATTATATTTCCATTAGATTCATAAAGTTACATTCAAGAGTACCCTCTCTACACTACTTTTCCAACACATCTTACATAAAAAAGATCTAATATATAGAAAACTAACACCCTCTTGGGCTGCTATGCTCGAACTACTTTCCCCTAGAATCTCAAATTCAGTCACTTTCCCCATGGGCAACCTTTTCAACAAAATTTAATAAAAATAGAAACCCAACTACACCCAAATAATAACATAACCAACATATTTGTTTCAATCATTTCATGTATGTGATTCGACCATCTGGTTGTGATAAATCAACGTTTTCTTTCAAGGGGTGTTTGAGTAATCATGCATACTACTGGAAACTATGTCACCTTTTTATAATGGACTCTGGTTGCTACTGCGTGATCACTGGCTATAGCATGTGCTTGCCGAGTTTGTGCAGCAGATGTCCATTTGTGGTCACTCGTGCAACTCCAGGTGGCAGAAATGGTTGGGGACCATGCATCTCTTTTAAAACTTGCATGTGTTTCATAATACATGCCCTTCTCATTAGGTAAGCTTATAGCGTTTACGCAGTAAATATTCATTGCATAAGTGTTGCGTTTGACTTCTTGTTAACGTAAGAATGTAGGATATTTACAAAGAAATATTCCATTCCATGACCCCAAAAAAAATAAATGGGGCTCTCTTACTCATGCCTCCGACGTCGCCTGCAACCTTAAATCTCTGATTGTTTTTCTTAAATACCAATTTTGTTTGTTCAAACTCTTCACCTGCCTCAACAAAACTGTGTTTCTTTTCAATTTTGATTGAGCACTAGAGAGAGTTTCACATGCATTATCAACGGTTGGTTTACTCTATTTGAAATGCTCTGTGATTTTTTCCTCTAACATCCTTTGTTCCTCCCTAAGCTCAATGATTACATCTTGGACTTCTTTGAGCTTTTTTTAAGCCAAGTTACATTCCTTTCTCTCGTTGTGGGCAAGGTACGGGGTAACTGACCTATTCGACTTTGTGACGTGGGTGTTTCAATAGTATTTTCTGCCATATGTCTTCTTAACTCTCTATTTTCCTGATAAACTTGGGCAATAACATGTTGCGCTTGCTTCAGTTGCTGCAGAAATTCCTGAACATTTGCATTTTCCTCACCTAACTCCACCTGTCTATCATCAATTTCCTTGTTTGCACCTTCAAAAATCTCTAGTTGAACGATGCACATGGGAAATATATTGGAAGAGGACTTGGTGCATGGTTTACTGGGATCTTGGATCTCCTCAGTTTGTCAGTCAATTTTGACCTTCTTTTCTTCTGGGATGTTGGTTGACGGGATGTCGAGTCTTCTATTTCTTTCCCTTTTCTTTTTCCAGTAACATCTTCCTTTCTCGCCTCTGAACTGTGAAGTGTTGTTTCCTCTGCAGATAGAGGAATGTCTCCTTTGGGGTCTCTTGGGATGTTATCCAAAATCAGAAAAGAATCATAGTCCTTGTTCAAATGTCTCAATTCGTCAACCACTAACAACTTGATTAATTAAAAATGGAATAAATTGTTTCTCAGCTGATCAACCTTGGCCTAGACGTTGTCCGCCATATTTCCTAGGCTTCGATACAAGAAGAAAGGTAATTTTAAGGGATTTTTCCTTGTGAAGTGAATCAGTAACTTGATGTGATATGGATACACCCTATCTAAACTTCCTTCACAAGTGAAATATCTTCTAATTATCTTCATAATTTTCCCGAAAGGCTCTAAGAGATATTGGCTTGGAATGTTGACTCCAATTTTCTGATTTCGACATTCGAGCTTGATGAATTCCATATAACATGAAATGTATGAAGGAATTCCTTTAAACCATTTTTCTCCGTAGGGAGGAATCTCTGTCACAACTGACAAAGTTTCCTCCGTTACTCAGAAAGTGATTCCCGCGATTTTCGCGCTGACCCTAGTAAAATTGAGGGCGAACTTCTCAGCCAGTTTCAAATTATATCATTTGATCCTTTCACAGAAATACATACATTTAGATTTTTCAAAAGACGCCTTGATTGTCGGGTCTTCATTTATTAACTCCAGATCCTGAGGTTCAAACCTCATGGCCCTGCCACTTCTCTCCTTCTTTCTTATGCTTTGGGGAATTGTCTTGTGATACCCTCTCTGTGCGGTAGATAAGAGTGATGAACTTTGCAGAGATTGCAATAAATGTAGCAACATGAATCTTTTCACGACAAACAAAATCAACCACAACAATTCCTAGCACAATAGTAAAGAATGACGAAAAATTTCAGCGCAGTGGGGAAACTTGGCACGGTAGAAAACAACAATGGGAGGCTTGACATGGTAGGGAATTGTGACAGAAAATTTTGGCGCAGTGGGAAAACCAGGCACGACAGTAGAGAATTCAAAAGGAAGAAGGATGACTGGGAGAAGGAACAATTCGTCCAAAAATCTAGTTTTCATCAAGCTCCAAAATACTTTAAGCAATGGTTGAAAACAACAAAGGAGACACAGCAAAATAAACACAGCAGACTTACGTAACGACTGGCAACAAATAACGTTTACGCAGCAAAGGGCTCCAGAGCTTGCTGAAAAAACTATAGATGACGCACAAAATATGAAAGTGAAGGAGAGGCATGAAGAGTGATCAATATTTATGCTTGAACGGATACAGAATGAAACCATGGAAATGGACAGTAAATCCATGGCGACGAAAAGTTAGAAAGCAGGTTGAATATTTGCGTAGAAAACTAGTGCAACGGGTACACTTTGAAGTGTGTAAAGTACAAATGGTAGAAGTGCCATGATTTTTTACATTTCTGACTTCTTGATTAGGGAATGATGCTCATAATATCTTTCGACATGACCTTTATCCTAACCACTTGAATCAATTTTGGTACGTAATTTCCACCTTTTCGACATGACTCGAGACTTAGGGAGATGGACCCATACTATTTAAACGTGGGGAACCTTACACTCCTTTAACCAACTTATGTCCAGACCCATTACTCGATGATTTCAAACCACTCTTTATTTGGTCACTGAACTTATAAACTTTGATGCACTGACTATGAATCATCTAGGACTGACTCTAACTGCAAAAAACATGGTGCTAACACAACGCAGTACTTTCTCTAGGGTTAGGTATTTTTATCTTTTGTTTTGTTTGTTCTTGTTCTACACCTTCCCTTGTTTTATTCCCTATCCTATATCTCATCTGCAACCAATGCCATGAATCTAAATTTTAAGCCCCCTTTCCCTCATTGTTACAGTTTCACAACCCTTTCTAACCTAGCCAGTGTTTTATTTGCTCGAACAACTGCACGGTTAACCCTAGGTTGTCATCTTGAAACCATGTTTGAAAAATGTTGAAATCATGTCATGACCTTGATTTGAAGTCCCCCCCCTCTCTTCAAGTAAATAACCCACGATGATATCACCTGTCAAACCAAAAATTTTAAACTGTGGCCTTAGTTTTTCTTTCAAGCCCCATCATAACACTTCATGGCAAATCCTTTGATTGTATTGGAGGAGTTCTCTTTGACTCGTCTGATATGATCAGAGGAATTCTTGATGATAACTTCTCCTATAAGACCTATTCTCTTCAGAAACTTTAATCCCAACCTATCTTATGCGTTCACAACACTTAACATCAACTCCTCTAATTCACATTAGAGGAGTTGACCGCAACCTCATTGGTGAACCATCTACCATTCGAAATATTTGACAACAACTCCATCAATGCATCATCATAAAACTTGGAGTTAACTCCTCCAATTCACATTGGACGAGTTGTCCCTAAGAAGACCCTATCAATACTCGGTAACCATGTTGTGTAGACTATATGTGGAACCTAATGCATCACAATTCTCTCTGTCATATATGCCCCTGATATATTATTGCGTGCATGAAGGGATATCATTCAATTGGGATGATATCCTATCTGAAAATATCACAATGGATATCTCCACTATCAAAGGATCCCAACCCAGAACGTTTCCAAGATTTCACATGTCCTCGTACCTCCTGTACATCATTTGCATAGCCCATAAATACCCTAGGATGGGGTGGAGTTGACATCCATCCGAACCGACAATTCATGTATACTGTAAAGTGCTATTGGAGCACAAATAACACATGAAATACCTGAAGATATGTGAGCACTTTTTGGCCCCTTTATATGAGTTCATATTCTGCACCACTCTTCCTTGCATGACCAATAAATCTATAGTAGTCATAAGGATAATTGGATACTAGTATCTCATCAAGCACAACACATATATAAGGATCTATCACACAGTGGAACCTCCTCATTTTCTCCCTCTGTTTGTTCTTGAAAAGTTGGTTCTCTAAGAGGTTAAATACTAGACCATAAACACGGGGTCAGGAGAATGTTATGTCGACTGAAAAAATAAATATGGACATCGATTCCTCTATATGTTGGTAATTACTTCTTCAAGAACACCACACAAGCCCAATCAGAGGTAAATACCTTTTTATCTTATCACTTCAAAGAAGAGATGTATAGAATACATGACCCCAATAATACTGTGAGAGATCACTTCAATAATATTGGTCTTGTAAATGTGTTGAACCTGCACATAATAGATCTATCTAGAAAATAACACACACATTTGCAGAGAGAAATTGAGAAAGAAGAAGCAAGAGAGAAATAATGGAAGAATTCTCTTTAACTGAATGAATAATGAATAATTTACACATGATATACTATGTCTAACTCAACCAATGCGCACTGGAGGAGAAGCCAATGTACCATAGTGGTGGTCTAGAGTGATCTGGACACACACCAACAGTTATGGGAGTAAACTGCCACCTAATTCTAGTATCTTGGGCAACCTAGCTAAGTTAACTAGTGTATCAGTCTTCAGTTAACTGAATGAAAAAGAGTGAAGTGAGGAGGAGATCAAGGAATCATGTGTAATGTGCTATTGTGGTGATGATACCAAGGACAATGCGCATTAGCTAGTGATGATCCCAATGTTGCATGGTGATAATCCCAATGTAGCATCTAGAATCCACTCAACTGATCAAACTGAAGTGAAAAATGAAGAGAATATTATCCCTAGAGGAATATTCTTCCTAAAATATAGGACCCTGAATAATACTGATAAACGAGGAAAAAAATTAGGAAAAACAAATCCTATGTGTGTGTGAAGTAACTCCAACACCCCCCATGAACATCACTATGGTGAAAATAAAGAATGGATCACGGAGAAGAGGCCATGTTAGGTACCCAAATACAAAATATACACTGAAATAAAGTGACGAAAGAGGGAAAACCTCATGGGAAAAAACCCCCCTCAAGGTACAATGTATGTAAAAATAAGAGCTAATAGTTGCTATGAAACTTTGTCCTTCACTCCAAGATGACTTCACAAAGAATGGAACTTCTTCTCAGTGAAGGTATTGGTGAAGATGTTTGCAATCTATTCTGCTAAAGGACAGAACTGCAGGTCGATGATCCCCTCGTGTACTAAGTCTCGGATGTAGTGGATGTCGATCTAGATGTGCTTCGTCTACTGCCTCTGAATTGGATCTCTGCATAACTTCAGAGTGCTCTGGTTGTCACACCAGATGACAATTGGCCGATGAAAATGAATTCCAAACTCAGTGAGAAAATGTTCTAGCCACATATCCTAAATGGTCATGTTAACTACCCCTCTGTACTCTGTCTCAGCTAAATATGGATCAATAACATCCTGCTTCTTACTCAACCAATAGATAGGCCCAAAACCAAGACTAGGTGAGTAACCAGATGTGGAATTGCGATCAATGCTATCACCAGCCCAATCAGAATCAGTGAACCCGATGAGTTCCAATGTAGAGTTTGTTCCATAATGAATCCCAAAGGTGATGGTGCCCTGTACGTATCTAAGGATATGCTTTGCAGCCTTCCAATGTAGATCACGTGACTCTTGGATGAACCTGGAGACTATGTGAACTACATAGGAGAGTCCTAGTCTAGAGTGTGTGAGATACAACAAGCTCTCCACTAGCTGTATGTATAGTATGTTTTCAACTAGTGGAGTCTCCCCACCATCCTCAAGTTTTACTCCTGATAAGAAAGGATTCATAGAAAACTTGCAGTCTATCATGTGAAATATCTCAAGGAGATCTCATGCATACTTGGCCTGAGATAGTTTGATGCCTGATGCATCCTGACTGATCTCGAGTCCAAGGAAGAAATTCAGTAGAGCTATGTCCATCATCAAGAACCTATCATTCAAAGTTCTATTGACTACATCAATCGCTGAAGTCGAGCAACCGTTGATCAACAAATCATCAACATACATAACTAGGAGTAGAAGTGAGTCATATTCCTAGGCATGTAAACATTCAGGTCTAAATTACAATGTAAAAAGTTATGTGACAGTAGGTAGGAGTCCATATTGGCATACCATGCCCTCGGATCCTGCTTGAGGCCATAAAGAGACTTCTTCAGTCGATAGACCAAAGATGATTCCTGCATAAATCCCTAGGGTTGCTCCATATAGATCTCCTCAAAGAGATCATCATGAAGAAATTCATTCTTCACGTCCATCTGATGGACTTCCCATCCCTTGGATGTCGCAATGGAAAGTGCCAAATGTATGGAATCCATATTCAAAGGTCTCATCATAGTCAATGCCATGCACCTGTTGAAATCCTTTGGAAACTAGCCTAGCTTTGTATCTGCTAATCTGTGCATCCACTACACTCTTGGTATTGTAGACCCATATGCACCTGACAATTTTCCTTCTAGAAGGAAGGGGAACCAGATCCCAAGTCTGGTTCTCTAGGAGAGAGTTGTACTCCTCCTGCATGGTAGATTCCCAAAAGGGATTTCTAGCAGCCTCACCATAATACTGTGGATCTGAATACTGAACCAAGAAAATATTCTTGGGTGGAAATTGTTCAGTGGTAGTGAGTGCAAGATGAGGCTCCTATAAATCATATCGATTCCTCCTAGTATTGGCTGGATCAACAACAAGATCCCCTACATCCTGAAGAGTAGTTTGGGCCCACTTAGGCCTCTACTCTGCATCTACATCTGCATCTGGATGCACTGACTCTGCATATGAGTGTACTAAATATGTATATGGATCATTTTTATCCTCTGAATCATAACTCTCATCTGAAGAAGAGTAGGCATGTGCATGCTCATCTTCTTTGATAGTTGGAAGAACAAAGGTGTCTGCATGTGGCTGTTGAGGTACGTGCGAGACACTTTCCTCGAATTGGACACTATTCTCAATGATGAGTCGGTCCAAGGAAATATCAATGAGTCTGTATCCCTTCACATCATCGAGGTACCCAACAAAAATACACTCAGTGCTTTGTGGATAAAGTGCCTTCCTCTTTTCATAGGGAATCAAGGCCCATGCACGTGAACCGAAATACGAAAGTGGGTCACTTTTGGTTTGAGGCCGCTCCAAGCCTCGTAGAGAATATTATCCTTGAAATATATATGGGGAGATATGTGTTGGATGTAGGTTTCACAATTAATTGCTTCGGCCCATAATCTCTATGGAAGTGACTTTGTGTGTAGCATGAAAGATGCCATCTCTTTTAGAGATCTGTTTTTCCACTCAACAACTCTGTTTTGTTGAGGATTATAGTGAACTGTGTGCTACAACTAAATCCCTGCCTCATGAAAAAGATTTTGGATCTCATGGTTGACATAATATCCCTTTTTATTAGTTCGAAGGACTTTGATTTTGTTTCCAGATTGTGTCTCAACAAGGTCTTTGAAATATTTGAGGTGTTGAAAGACCTCTCATTTTTGCCTGAGAAAGAAAATCCATGTGAAACATGAGAAATTATCAACAAAAATGAGCATGTACCTTGATTTTTTGATTGATGGATGCAAAAAAGGGCCCATGAGGTCACTATGTATCAGATCTAAAGGAGAGGAATCCCTATGTGTCTTTCCTTTGTCAAATTTTTCTTGAGGGTGTTTTCCAAGAACACATCCCTCACAGATTCCTTTGTGGGAAATGGATGTCTAGTAGACCATCAACCAATCCATGCTTGCTAAGTTGTTGCATATATCTAAAATTTAAATGCCCAAACATTTCGTGCCATATCCTACTGCTTTCATCAGCATGGGTAAGCAGTAAAGTAGAATCTAGTTCAATTAATTCAAAAAATGTATACAATCTAGATTGATGATTTACCTCACCGGAAGCAACCCTGGAATTGGTTTGCATGCCATAGATATCCACTGCATCAAGTGTGAATATGAATTTCTTTTTGGTGTCAAAATTTTCCATATGATATATAAAGATAATGTTTATGGAAAGTTTGGGAATGTGCAACACATTCTCGAATCTTTCGTTGGTGAGTTCAATCCTTCCTTTGTCAGTGACCTCGACTGGAGAGTTGTCCCCCATCCAAATAGGAGGACCTTTGCATGCATCCAATGAATAATAGACCGATTGTGTGGAATCCATGTGATTTAATGCTCATGAATCTATGATCCAAGCATCGAGAGAGGAGTTGATGGAAATCAAGGCATGGCTAGAATTATTTTTTTTGTGATTCTGATCTTCTGGCTTCTTCTTCTTGGAAGCCTCGGGGATGCGATATCCAAGGTTATTTTGCTGAAGTATTTGAGTCATTAGATCTATTTGTTTCTGCATGCATGCGTATTCTGGATGGAATCCTTTATGGCAGTATGTGCATTTGTCCCCTTTTCTTCCCTTTCCACCTTTGGATCTGAAGGCATCGGTGAATGGTTTTGAGCACACTTCCTTCTTCAGATTTGAATGATATTTCCTTTTTTCTTTATCTTTAAATTTCTGATATTGATGACCACTGACATCTTTCACAGTAAGTGCATGCACCTTTGAGATTTTTATTTTTCCCATGTTGATGAGCTTGGTCCACTCTTGTGTCAGGGATTCGATAAATTCCTCAAGAGAAGGCATCTTCCAGGTGGCTCCAGAGGTGAATTTGACTAAATGGAATGTGGATACAAACACTAAGAATTCGGGACCAATTTTGGAGAGAACAATGAGAATCATTTGTTTCTCCTCCTTAGATTTATCAACCGCACAAGCCTTGAGTTGCGACAGTAAATCCTTAAATTTTGTAAAAAAATCTTGGAGATCGTCAAAGATTTTTGGATACAATGTGAGAAATCCTACCTTGATCATGTGTCCCCTCATCTAATCCTATTTTCCAAATATACATTCCATGGTGGTAGAAGCTTCATTGGGGGTTTTACAGGAATATATGTGAAAAAGGAGATCATGAGAAATGAGACTGCAAATTGTTCTGAATGCTTCATCCATTCAATTTATATATTTGGATTTTTATATGGATGATGTTGGTTCTATTTCCGTGTTCATGGTTAACCTGTATAATAACCTTCTTACAAGATGCATGATCATCCTCTCCTTCCATGCAGAGTAATTGTAAGGTGTAATAATGAATTCTTTTGGGAATTCCTTTTTTCCAATGTCTTCAATCTTTGGTACCTACAAAAATAATTTGGTGTGTATTTTTATTAGCAGTATGTTGGCTCTGATAACATGTAAATGTGTTGAAACTGCACATAATATATCTAGATAGAAAATAACACACACATTTGTAGAGATAAATTGAGAAAGAAGGAGAAAGAGAGAAAGAATGGAAGAATTCTCATTAACCCAATGAATAATGAATAATTTACACATGATATACTCTGTATAACTCAACCAATGTGCACTGGAGGAGAATCCAATGTGCCATAGTGGTGGTATAGAGTGATCTGGACACACACCAGTAGTTATGGGAGTAAATTTCCACCTAGTCTAGTCTCTCGGGCATTTACGAGAGTGAACTGCCACCTAACTAAGTTAACTAGTCTATCAGTCTTCAGTTAATTGACTGAAACAGATTGAAGTGAGGAGGAGATTAGGGAATCATGGGCAATGCGCTAGTCTGGTGATGATACCAAGGACAATGCACATTAGTTGGTGATGATCCCAATGCTGCATGGTGATAATCCCTATGTAGCATCTAGAGTCCACTCAACTGATTAAACTGAAGTGAAAATTGAAGAGAATATTCTCCCTAGAGGAAAAATCTTCCTAAAATATAGGAGACTAAATAATGACTAATAAACAAGGAAAAACCTTAGGAGAAACAAATCCTAGGTGTGTGTGAATTAATTCCAACATGTTTGCCCTGGGAATATACCACAGACATTTGGGAGGAACAAGAAGTGCAAACAAATTCCCATACTTATGACGAAGTCATATTAACCAGGTGTGTCCATCCAAAGGGAAGAATCACATATGAAGAAAAGGATATAGAAGAAGCGAGAATGAAAGAAGAGGAAAAAGAAGTTGAGAAATCATCCCACACTTCCACCCCGATACACTCGGGCTTAATGGAAGAGGTAGAATAAGCACCGGCTAACAAGAAGAGGAGGGATAAATAGAAATTCCTAAAAAAAAAGTATAATGACACATCAAAGAAAAAGAGAAATATCGATGCAGACAAGGACAAAGCTAAAGCCAAGGAAGAAGAAAAATTTGCAGTTAAACGAGAGGTGAAACAAATGGAAGAAGCAACTACAGAATCAACAACAAAAACGACAGTAGAACAAGTAGAAAAGGAAACAAAAGAGGCATTCGGCAAAGAATTTGAAGTAGAAAGACAAGATAATGGCGTGGAAGACAGAGGAGGTGAACCCACCCAATGGAAATTGATATCCCATAGATGTCAATCGTAGGCGAGGAAACATATAAAGAAGGCAGTGGTTTGGGAATGGGAATCTTGACACCATTTCAACTGAGTGAATTTCTTGACTTGAGATGCTTCACCTATGAAAAACAAACTGGTAGAATAGTGTAGGAACATGTGAATAAAGTGATAACAGTGGAAGGGATTCTTATATCGGTGTTCACACGTGTTCCTATGACAGGATATGTGAGGTAAAATCCCATAGCTACAACTACAGTTGGCTCTTCATTCATGAATGCTAATGTGGAAAACATTTGGATACTGTGCAAGCAAAATGAGGAGAAAGAGGCAAGGATCAAAGAGCTGGAGGAAAGACTCCAGCAAGTCAGAATTGATCAACGCAAAATTCAAAGTTTCAGAGTTAGTATTGAGAAGGTTAGGAGAGAGATAGAAGAAGCGATCATAGACATCTATGCTCACTTGCACCTGTTTCAATAAGAATCCTCTACAATCATAGAGAAGAATAATCAAATACATACAAAATTAACACAATACAACACTATCCATGTAGGTTTTTCCAACATCGAAAAATGGATAATTGAAAATCCCAATGCACCATCAGAACTATACCAACCATCAAAAGAAGAAACAAAAATATACTTTTTTTCACTTGACCATTGTCAATAGGTGGGGCAGAGAGATGATAAGGAAGTTACCAAATCAATGGTGATATGCTCAAGGATACACAAATATTCGTAGGAATTCATCAAGAGTAGCCAATTACCAAGGCTAGATGAGCTCGGGAAGAATCTAGTGACATAAGAGCTATTAGACAAGGTGCATAATATCACACATCAAAGAAAAGTAGTAGTTGAAGCTACCACCACAATATCTATCGATCTCATAGATCAACACTTACTACAACTAGTGAAACTGCACACTATGATACAAGAATTCATGGTGACCCTGGTAATGGACATGAGCACCCTAGAATATAGTGTGGACATGAACAACACAACCTTGGAACAACTAGCGTATAGAAGGATCAAATCCTTGTATGACCAACTGGAAATCTGGACAAACATCCTTGAATGAAGGCAAAATAGTGGCTAGATGATGTCAACACTTGTTTCTTATTTTGTCTCTATATCAACCAACCTCACTTTTTCCCTTATTATACACTTGTCACTAGGAAGTAGGAAGCTGGACCATTTTTGTAAATGCCTCTTCAAGAAGAAGGTGAAGAGTCATCTAACAGTTACTAAGAATTATATAAGAGAGAAGAATCTCATTTTGAAGGGGATTTTGGCTCTTCAAACATTATACACTTCTGAAATATTTTGGTCATATAGTGTCAAGTAAAATTGGAGAGCTTTCCTTAGAGTTTTCATGTATTATTGTTAACACTGTTAATACAGAGAAGTCCTTAGGGCCAACTTTTGACAGAGAGAAGGAATCATATGTGGTATTGTTTTGTTGTGAGCTATTTCAAGCAAAATATTTGTTTCTCACATGGGTTTTAAGAGCATCTTTGTTTATGGACTATTCTAATGCAATATATGTTTTATTTCAGTTTTGTCACTCTTTCTTATATTGCATGTGTTGAGAAAATGAGCTGCCAATGTATGTGATATAGTGACTTAGACTATTCTGGTTATGTATTCATGTGCATGTCTTATCTAACTTTATTTCTTCATTTCATTTATATAGGTGAAGTTATTGGTAGAGTTAGTTTCATATCAAAACTCAATCACTTACGTTAATTTGATCCTATCTAGGATAGGGTAGATTAGAATTAAATTAGATACTTTCATTTACATAGTCTTCATCTACATTATTTTTTTGCATAACCATCCATCACTCACGTTCATTGGTGGACTAGGACACAACTGGTAAATCCAAACCAACAATGATTTCTGGGAAATAATATGGATGGGTTCCTTATTCCAAACAGTGAGGGTATAATTCAGACTTCTTACTGGGGGTAACCCCTTACTATTGTTGGGAGAATTTAGACCTATCAACACAAGTATTGTTAAAGTTCATACACATTGGTTGACTTCACCGACTCCAATTCAACTGGTGAAAGTGATGATAAGAAGTCCATTTCTATGTATGCATTTCACTATAGCATTGGATCATTGGTGTGTTCATGCAATAAAAAAAAGGTTGTCTCTTTTTAGACTACAAAAGAAAAATATCATGGCACCATTCAAGTAGGTACTGAAGTATTATGGATTTTCCAAATTTCGGAAGGACTTGGCCTTCCTATTCGTACCTCGACTACAATCTACCACAATGACCAGAGTGATATATATGATGATGAAAATCATGTTTCCCACAGTAATAAGAAGCATGTTGAGCTTCATTCTTACTATTTGAGATATTTGCTCCATGAGAACATTGTCACTATTGGATATTGTAGAACAAATGATCAAGTTGCTCACATCTTCACCAAACCATTAGTTGAAGCTAGATTTATCAAGCTCCCCAAGATGCTTGGGCATTAGGAAGATGCAATTATGGGAGGGTGTCATAATGACGTAATTTCACCTCTTGAATCTCCAGAGATGGGTGATGATGGGGTGTTGTTGGAACATCAAGTATTGATGGTTCATCAAACATCTCTTGAGTTCAATTGACCGAGAGGTAAACCAATATCTAGATACATCCAGTTCGGTGATTGACCAACACACTACATCACTCAGTCGAGTAATCGATGTGATTGTTGGTTAGACAGTCGACCAAAAATTGGATATATTCAAGTGTTGGATAGATCAACCTGATATTCGAATAGGAGTTGGATGCATAGGCCATTGACTCAAGCATCATTGTCGAGTTGACTTGACATCATAGATTTGGCAGATTCAATGCTAACAACTAACAATTACATGTGAATAAGATCTTCTAGATTCTATGGAATTTGGTTAATTATTGAGGCTTTAAAAAGAAGACCCCTTGGGCCATTATCATCATGGAGATCAAGTGGTTGATATCAATATGCACTATGATGTTCTGATCATAGCGTACTTTGCTTAATTTTTGTAACGGTGTCTTTGGACAACACCTTTGTCTTTGA
>JZKD02S1737790.1:115264-146783 GCA_000966675.3 Picea glauca | reverse complement strand
AAAGGAGGTTTCCCCCTCGAAGAGGCTTATTATTTGAAATTATCTCTTTTTCAAGGCGTTGAGTACTTTTTCTGAGGTTTTTCTATGCTATATTGATATTTGGTTCTTAACACACTTCCTCGTGTCATTTTTGTCCTTGCTCTACTCCGGTGCTCCTGTGACATTGGAGCTACAAGAGAACACAAACCAACCAAAGTGAAAGCAACAATAGTATATTCAATGAAATCTTATGCATGTGATCAATGAGTCATACAATAAAACGATAATGGTTTATGGGAAAGAAACATGCCACTGCATTATATTAAGTAAAAGTGGAAGATACAACCAAAAGCCTTGATGTTGCAAGGTCCCCTTTCAGTGGCCCTTTGCTCCAACACACACACTTTCTCCAAGCTTGAATGAAGAAGATCCACAATGACTTGATGAACTGAAATGAATCCCTCAAGCATGAACTGAAGTAGAATTCCTCATACAATTCTTAGCCTATTCAACCTTCATTAACCTTAGCCTATTCAACCTTCATTAACATTATCCTTTTCCATGAGAAATCCCTCTTTATATAGGGGAAAGAGAGATGGTTAAATATATTAGGATGATCCCACCAAATCAGAGAAGCGAGTAGGATCCCAACCATACAGATGCCACCTCATATTCTAGAACTTTCGTGAAGTTCGACCTTTTCTTAGTCTTTTAGCATCACCGCACCGTATCTATAGGACAACCTATGGAGATGTCACAAACTAGTTTCATGGCAGAGTGTGACGATCAGGAATCACCACATCCTGTATATAGTGCAGCCTGTGGCGATCTTCTATAATAGGGTTTTTTAGAAGAGAAAGCTAGTCACTTTTCCCATGAAGGAAGGATCTCTTGGGAACATGAACACATGTTGTAAAAGGATCACTGGGGTGACCAAAATAATGTGTAACATAATTCCCCCCAAAGTAAGAGGCTGGAACTCATGATAGTCGAAATACTTTTAGAATGTGTGTGTGTCAGAAACAAGGAGCGCACCAATCGAGAACCTTCAAACAATCAAGCATCTGCATAATATCATACTATTTCTGAGGTAGGCGTTCCCATGCTCAGACTACAAGTGATTTAAATCATAAATGTTAGTCATGGCCACCAATCATACACTGTGGATCCATGTCATCAAGATTCTACATAGCCACCAAGAATACATTGTGGATCTATGCTCTAGAAAACTCAAATTTAGACATAGCCACGAGAAATACAAAGTGGATCTACATGTCAATATGAATCATGAATACTCCATCACAACCTGGACTGAAATGGTAAGATACAGGGTCTTCAATTCTATCGTTCTTAAGTACGAATCTGGCCATGCGATTACAGGTGCTGAAGTCGAACATGGTAGAAACCACTTGATTACCGGTCATTGATGAAAACCGTTAACAAGTGTGAGGGAAATCACCATTGATGTTAATGACTCCAAAGGTACCTTAGTACAATCCAACGAATGAAAATAAATGAGTTGAAGTCGAACACTCAATTGAATCTCTCAATCAGGGGTCAATGATGTGAGCCCACTGTCGAAAGCGAAGAAACCTGCCATTGAGGCATGCAGGCTCTAATGTACTAAATGATTTCTAAGTCTTGTCATTGGATAATGAGTTGAAGTTGACAAGAAAAGATTCGTCACAGGAGGGCCTTGAGGTATCCCCCATCAATGACATGAAATAAGTAACATATTTGAGGTAGATCAAAGTATGAAAATGATTCGAAACTGACACCGGGAAGGCCGACATGGTAGGAATTTATAACTGCAGATGGTTGACTCAATATAGGGATTGTTTATACTTGGACCTCTATTGAACATATGAATGACACGACAATGGCCTTGGCAGCATTGACTCAAGGACGACCCAAGATATGAACTTGCAGAAGGCCAAAAAAGAGATAAATGGATCTCCCAACCCGAATATAATGATAAAGGGGTGTCATGTTCAAGAGAGACTATTACTGCCATTAACACAAATATAGAGACACATTTCTTTCCCAAAATTTACCCCAACATTTATGGCGAGTACCTCTTTATTTTTACGCAAGATTGAGGAGGATAACATATGCTTGTTGATATAAGCTCATCCTTCAGATGATTCCCTCGGAGTATTTTTAACGAACCCTAAGAAAGAGTGGTTCGGTCCCATATGGGTATTTCGATGTTTGTTTAACGAGTCCAAAGAGAGAAAACTCAGGGGTTTTTCATGTTTAGAGAGTATGAAAAACACTTAAATAGAACTCCACAAGGTCCTTTTTCGTAAATTAATCCGACGAGATCGAAAAATTGATAAAAGTCTACCTGTTTGCATTCTCATTGATTTACGAGCATGAGAAAGAACAAATATTGAGCTCGAGGTTTTTCCTGAAAAACCCAAAAAGTATCTGTACATGTGACAAATGTAAAAAAAAACCAAAAAATGTGTTTGTGTTTCATCGTTTTCACTCCTAGATTTCTCACCTGCGAAAAATCAAACACTTGCAATGATGTTAGAAATTTAGGGTTTAAGTGGAATGCATAAAATAATATAAAATATAAATGGAAAAGCGAAAAATTAATAAATATGGGTAAAAACCTATTTTTACCATTCCATTATTATTACACCCAAACTTTGTTCCAAAACCCCCATTTTACCTCAAACTTCCACTGCAGATTGCGGGACGCACAATTGATCATTTGGCAAATGGTCACCGCTAAACAGGTAATCTTCTTGTCCTCTTCACTTTCCATGGATTATTTTTTGTTTTTATTGGTTAGAAGTCAATTTTTGGGTTGAATTTGTGAGGGTATTTTCACACGGAGGTTGCCATAAGCGCCTTGTATCGTTCTCTGTGGCGATCCAGGATCACCACAAGCAGCCTAATGGCTGGCCTACGGTGATTCCGCACTGTGTGGATGACCTCGCCCACAGCGTGTGCAACTCAAAAACGTTTTAAGGACGTTTGGCCAATAAAAAATCTCCAGGGAGGCAAATAAAGATGCTAATCTCTCCTTGTGGTTCCAATGCAGGTTTTCAACGGTCAGAATGTTGGAATGGAGGGAGAGAGAGCATGAAGACGAAGATTACTTCGTTGGGAATGAGCCGAGAATGGTAAATTCCCTTTGGCAGTGTGGACTGCTAAAATTCTTCAAGATCGAGGGCACGAGGGCCCAATTGAGGTTGCTCGAATATTTAGTTCACATGTGGGATGTGGACCTGCAGGTATTTCATGTGGGAGTTCACATACTCACTCTAGATATGAAAGATATCTATTTTTTGATGGATTTTTCTTACTGCGGATCCCGTGTGAATTTGAAAGGCGGTAGGGGCGGCAGGCTACCGATGAATGAGTATATTCGTCGACATTGTGTACCATAGGTTGAGAGACATAGAGACAAGGTATCTATTAGGGATGTCCGGGACTTGCCCCTATGGACCATACTTTTCACCATCGCACGTATGGTAGGGAGCTCATCTCCCCATATGGCTCTTTAGAGCTACTTTTATTATGCAGTGGAGTGCATGGAGCCCCGAGTCTTTAACTGGTGTGACAAGGTTCTTAGGAGCATGAAAAAACAGTTGACCAAGTGTAGGAAAGGTGAACTAAAACAGTTCAGATATGGATTGATTTTGGTGTCCTTCTTCCTTGAGAGGGTTCCACACTTTCACCTACAGGTAGAGTGGGGCATACTGGCCCCACGGGATCCAAGAATGAAGAGGTGGTGTGACCTCATGGATCAACATGTAATTGGCCCCATCGTTAAGTATAATGACGTTTTCTTTGATTGGTTGAGGCCCGAGATGCTTATGGTAGATGACTACACATATGTCGGCTTAGAATTCAGAGGTGATCCAAACTTGGTTCTTCCTGAAGTTTCTCAGTGGGGGAACATTGGTAACAAGTGCATTTTGTTTTTTATAATGTTTTTGTAATTTTTATGTCTTTTATGTCTTTAATCCGATGAATAATCAAAAAACTCTTTGACGATGCAGATGTGGGACCTCATCGACCTCCAGGTTCTTCTCCCATTCAGAGGTGAGGAGAGAGAGTCAAGTGTTATAACCCTAAATTTCACCTTACATGCATACCTGGCATCAAGCCATCTTACTTGCCATTTTGCCAAGCTATCACCGAAAGCTCTTCTTAAAAAACATTATTTTTGAAGATGTATGTGCCCTGCACCATTAATGTCCGCATATGTATGATCGATGCACCACTACAACCCACGTACGTACACTAAATTCACTATTAAATCCCGCGTACATATGCTAACTTCACTATTAAAGCCCGCGTATACCCACAAAAGTTGCAAGGGGATACTGGCTTTTGGGTAGTTTCCTAACCAATTGACTGCCCATAGCCCGTCACCCAACCAAATAAATATCTTTTTGACATATAAAATAAGGTTTTGGGGTCCCATTCCTACAAGAATCATGAAAACAGTGAAACTCTTCCCATTCCATAATCCCCCCTTGCCCCAATAATTTGCAGCCACATTGTGAGTTTTGAGCTAGAATCCCTTATTCTATCCTTTTTCCTCCATTACTAACCAAATCCATTTCCTAGTGAGATCTGAAGAGGAGAAAGATACGTGGAAGCAGTTGGAGCTTGGTGAAGAGGAGCCTAGGATTGGGTTTGAGGAGCAGTCATCGATCTCATTTTGTAAGTGACTTTGTGATATTAATATAAAGAAGTACTTTTTTTGTCCTGAAAAATGATGAGTTCAATCTTTATGTTTGATTTACATTTTGTTATCACATCTAATCCACTAATTCATATATAGAATGCATGTTCGTAGTTTCTCGTTTGTATTTTGGTGAATGCAGGTCGACCTTGGGAGGATATTTGCAGTCGAGGAACAATCGAACGCAAAGGGATCGGCACCGGATGCAAAGTTTAAGGTAAGACTATCGGATCCCTATACTTTGTACTTTATGCATGAATGTGGGGTATTGTCGAGATAGTTGTTAAAAGTAGGAGATTTTAGAAGGTTAGTTCTGCCTTCACTTTAGATCCCTAGTGTAGTCCATAGGGGGGTTTTCCCACTATAGCAGAATTGGCGACTATACTGGGGAAGCCTCTAGGGTTTTTAGGGGATATATTTTGGGTATTTTAATTGGTTTGTTTACATGTTTTGAGTTTTTTGTAAGTTTATGTGTCTTTGAGGGATTTTGGTCTGCCATACCAGTACTCCCTCCCTTGTCTGCTTTGAAAGTTAGTTTTGTTTTCGAGAATTTACAGAAGTGTACGTGGCCTGCAATGGGTCTGCACGTGTACATACATGCCCTACCTTTAGACAACCCATGTACATACACAGGCTGCTGAAGTATCAGTTGTGTGCCTGCGTCAGGAAAATATTTTTTCAAGAAGAGGCAGTCATCCTCTTCCCTGATTGAAGTCATACTTCTTAGGGTTTTTCTTGATCTAGTCCTGGTCTCTATTGTTACAGTCTTTAAGCCTAGGCTTGACGTCAGTTTTCTTGTCTTAAAAAAAAAAAAAGATTTCTTGTGTTTCCTAGCTTTTTAAACTTATTTTTAGCTTGAAATTTTGTTATTTCAGTTTCTTTTAGAATCTTTTGTTATTTCTGCTTTGATTGGAAGAAAATAAAAAAAAAATAGTTTGTTAGATATCTTTCTTTCTTGGCATTTGCTTTGCATTGTTTTTTGAAAAATAAAAAGAAATTATCATAGCGTTGTGTTTTCTTCTAATTTTAAAATAATTTCAAAAGAAAAATAAGAAAGACAATCATTCTTTGCCAGTGTTCATGTAAGTTTCATCATTTTTTGCAAGAGTCTTAACAACACCCGTTGCACTACCGCACCCCTTTTGAGTAAATCAAGCCTTAAAAAGAATGTTAATCTAAAATTATCTAGACTTTTTATGTTTGTAGGGTCAATCAACTAGTTTACGGTTAGGGCCTTGAATTAGGCTGGGGAGGAAACTCTTCAAGGACGTTAAATCAAACATTGGAGTATGAGATAAGGAGTGTTAAAGTCCAGTAAATGTGAAATTTATCTGGGACCCCCCTCTAACACAGGGTCTAAACACGAGGTCGCGTGCGGAAAGGTAGTGAAGATAACCCCTCCAAAGATGGACCAAGCGTAGTGGGAAACGCATATAGAGGACTTGTCTTGGGATCCCGTTGATCACATTTTCCACGGAGCTTCATGGGTCTCGAATCCATTCGAGGTCCTCAGACATCTTCCAGAACGCTTACTTTCGATACCCTCGATAGGTTTCGGGCTTGATACCCTGCTCATTGCGGTCCACCCGATTGTCGACTGTACCCGCCTGGTGACTGTTAGCGATCTGGCAACCTAGTTTCCTTTATTTTAGGGACTTACACAGGTGACTATAGGGGTATACTGTGGTACCTAGGGAAGACTTCAGGCCACACTTTGTAGAGTATATCGGGAGGGTGTTTCCGTGTTCGAGTTGCACTTGCACCGGTAAGTTTCTCTAGTGTTGGTTGGCGTAACTATTCTTCCTACTAGATAGTGGTTTGCTTGATTTTCCTTTAGGAACTTTTAGTGTGTGCTCGGTGCTCCTTATCTTTCCATAGTGAGTTATTCAGTCATTATTTGGGTCTTTGACCTAGGGTGGCAGAACGCCCACTCCACCGGCATGAGGAATTTTTGGTCTTCCTCTTAGAAACATGGAGCCACCTCTTTATAGGTGTTTCTTTGATAACACTGATTTTCCAGAGTTAGTGTGTGAGACTTTTACGGACTTGAATGATCCCGCAAGGGGATAACCTATGCATAAGATATTCATGGATAACGTTACAGATGATACCAACCAAGGAACCCCTTCACAAGGGGATTCTTGTGCTTTTCCTCTCTTTGAAAACATTGGTGTCCCTTTGATGGCCACTTTGTACATTCCTGGGTTGAATGTGGGACTACCGGTTTGGTTGGGCACGATTCCAAATGTCTCGAATGGTCTTGACGCTTCTCAGTTAAGTACCTTATGTCATGGGCATAATGTTGATGTTCCTTCAGCAACAAAGTCTCCTCCTCCTCCTTCTCCCACCTCTAGTGAAAGTACAGTTACTAGTAACCAGAAGTCTAAACGAAGTAGAAAGAGGAAGAATAGGAAGAGGAAATCACCAACCTATGTGAGTCATGTTGGAGATAGGTCATCAATCTCTACAAGTCATGTTGAATACCAACACTCAGTGTCTGCAAGTCATGCTAGGGGAAAATACCTAGCCTCTACAAGTCATGTTGGGGGGAAAAGTCCATTCACTGCTAGTCATACTGGCAATAGGTCTGTAGCCTCTGCGAGTCATGTCATCGACCCATCACCGACCTCTTCAAGTCATGTTGGAGATGTGCAACCAACCACTTCCAGTCATGTTGGGGGAATTGATTATGTTGAGAAACTTATATGAATAAGACATAAGCCTAAGTTCCCTTGTAAGCTTTTCAAGGGAGATCACCTTAATCATTTATTCCCTAGCCTTCCAGAGGTGCAAAGATTGTGGTCCCTGACTGCAATCTCTTCTGATTTTGAGTCTTCTGAGGTTTCCTCATACTCTATTCAGCCATTGGTTGAGAAATTGGTCACGCCAATGTAGTTATCAGTTGATCCCACTCTTCTTTTGGGGGGTGAGGTGCCTTTAGACCATGTAGTCTCGCAGCCTATTCAACCATTGGTTGAGAAAGTGGTCACGTCGATGCAATCAACAACTGATTCCACTCCTCTTTTGGGGGGTGAGGTGCCTTTAGACCATATAGCCTCGCAACTTATTCAACCATTGGTTTAGAAAGTGTTCACGCCTATGTAGTCTTCGGTTGATCCCACTCTTCTCTTAGAGAGTGATGTGTCTACCCACTATGTTTTTAGCATTTCCAGTTCAGTACTTTCAGAACAAGGGGGAATTCTGCTCATTTTGAGCACACCCCCTCCAAGCCCTATGATGGTCTCCTTTGATTGGTATGATCTTGTTGAGCCTCACCTTCCTTCTTCTTCACCTTTTCAATTAAGGGTTGAAGTTAATTCAACAAACATTTATCGATGTATTGTGGATGAAGGAGCCTCCACAAGTATTTTATCCTCCTCGGTTTGGAAAGTCTTGGGATCTCCTGAGCTTGTGTCTACTTCGCATGAGTTGTTTCCTTTTGATAGACATCCTAGTGAATATTTGGGGATTCTTCCTCAGTTGCCTATCTTATTAGGTGGGAAGATTGTCCTTGTCGATGTTATAGTGGTGCAAGGCCCATTGGATTTCAATATGCTTCTCGATCGTGATTATGTATATGCTATGAATGTTGTGGTGTCTACACTATTCCAGGTGATGCATTTCCCTCACAATGGAAGCATTGTCACTATCGACTAGCTGGAATCTGATAATCACCATCCTAATTCAGCGTTAGTTCAGGCTACCCCTTTATATGTTCCTAGTGTTCGTGTAGAATATACCCCTCCACAGGTTAATTATGTGGCGTAT
Source organism: Picea glauca (assembly GCA_000966675.3). Lineage (NCBI taxonomy): Eukaryota > Viridiplantae > Streptophyta > Pinopsida > Pinales > Pinaceae > Picea > Picea glauca. The sequence goes on along the minus strand of JZKD02S1737790.1, from coordinate 138,325 downwards.
TATCCTCAGTGTTCAATTTCTTTTGAGAAGGAACCTATGCAATCATGTTTTCCTTGTTGAGGCTTGGTCTCAGCAATTGATCCATTGGTTTATCCAATGGGGGCATGGGATCCCTTGTTTCCCCCTGTAGGTCCAAGTGATCTTGAGTCTCCTTCTGAGTCTGATCTCATTGTTTGTATATCCTCAATCCCCCATTCTTGTGATTCTTCACTAATAGACTCTGCCAATCCTGGCCAAAGCCTCCATCGTCATGTGGAATATGGTTAGTTTACTTCACCCTTTGGGACTGTCGAGCCTCGTTTGCGTGATTTCTCGGATTTTGAATTACCTTCAGATGAGGTTGTCCTTGGAGCCATGATTATGATTTCTATACCATGGGAGGACTTACACCATGGTTTGTGTTTTATTCCCTTTTGGGAGACTTTCCAAGTTGACTATCGAAGATACTCTTGGTATGAGCCTAGCAGTGGGCTCTACTTGAACCAGTTTCATACATGAGTCATAGACCCCTAGAGTCTTCTTTAATCCCTTTTTAGACTCTCTAAACATGAAAATATTGTTGAGCGATCTTGTTGTCCTTCACTCTCGCCAAAATAAAACTTGAAGGCATGTCTGTCCGATAGTATTTTACCCCTTTTTCGGTCCAGACGGTCAATTGTACGAACAAAGGTATACTCTAGGAACTCTGGTTCGCTAGAAGAGTATTCTCAGGTATAAGTTTAACCCTTTTTCGGGCCTGAGGGACTAAATTTACGAAAAAGGAGCCCCCATGGAGTCCATAGTTAAGCTCTTTTTAGACTCCCTAAAATTGAAAAGATTGTCGAGTGAGCTTGTTTATTCACACTCGTTAAACTGTTCCATAGAATAAAATCCATTACGGAGTCCATAGTGAAAAGATCGTCGAGTGACCTTGTTCTTTCACACTCATTAATTGGTCCAGAAAAACATCTACTAGAATGAGTTTACCCCTTTTTCTGGCCTATATATTAAGGAGGAAAAAGGTACACCTTGGGATATTCGTCTCGCCGGGAGAGTTCTATTCAACAAATTTCACTTTTTCGAGCTAAGGAGACTAAATCTAGAAAAAGGAAGTGAGTCCATAGTTAATCTCTTTTCAGACTCCTTAAAATTGAAAAGATTGTCGAGTGATCTTGTCTTTGTCACACTTGTTAAAGTGGTTTTGAATAGATGTCTTTTCGGTGCTAGTTTACCCCTTTTTCAAACCGACTAGACTACCTTCAAAAAAGGTACCCCAGTGGAGTCTTCTTTTGCGCTTTTTCAGACTCTCTAAAAATGAAAAACCACCTAGATTACCTTCTCTAGGCTCATTAAAATTACATTGAAGGGTGTTATCATTGTGTCCTATTAATCAAATTTTCATTCCTGCATTTTGGCCTAATGTCGGCTCCATGTTGCTCTCAACTGAACCTTTGAAGCATGCCTAATACACAAGCCTTGTAGCACTTTGCCTCTGCGTCTTGACACCTTGACCCATGGAGGAATTTTCTCGAGTGTCCTTTTCCTGCACATGTCTCCTTGCTCTCAATATCAGTGTGTTCCTTGCACTTTGAACTAGTATGTTTGTGACACTCGTTCCTCCTTTGTAACGTAGCATTCTTTTATTCTTTTTCAAGCTTTCCAAAATTATTGAAAAAGACAAAAAAAATCAAATATACCCCAAAAATAGGATGGGGAAAGTATTTTCTTTTTATGGAAGAACAATGAGTCACCCTTGGACAAAGCACATCCTTATGTTTTTTCTTCAAGCTCTGGGATTTAATATGACCTTAGGAAGTTGTTCTCGTTACATAGAGTTGTGTCCTCCTCCATTTGGTTATTCTTCCAAACATATGGAGAGTTTGCGTTGCCCCCTGCATCGTGAACTTATGTCAATATCATGTTGTGTGAGTCTGATCATTTGTCATGCTATTGTCCAAGGGAATTTTTACTAAGCATGAGTCGGCCCTTCTATAGTTTGTCTCTTTTCCTCATGCCCGGCCATCCTGAAAGTCCAATCAAGTCTTTGTTTGAAATCACTGAAGTTCTCTACCTGATCACCGAGATCCTCTTGTATGTCCCCCGACAATTTGTTGAAGACCTCTGGGTAGTGAAGCCGTACACTCAAATTACACTCCTACCTGAGTTATGAAGATATCAAAGTTGGTGCTCGAGCTCTCAAGGTCTCATCTCCAGCCATCAGGCGTCATTGGCTTCTTGAAGATGGATACTATACATGTATATATTTGATTTTGAGATGTAGATCCACTGTGTATTTCTCATGGATACACTTTATATAGTTATATGACATGGACCTGCAGTGTATTTTATTGGAAACCATGATTTATTTCATCCCGAGCATGGGTATGCCTGCCTCGGTGAGACAATTTTATTTTTCATATGGCACCTCCTGAACTATGGTCTTGGGATCACTCGCTTTGTACATTGGTAAAGACTTGTAATGTATTTCAGCCATCATATTCTCTTCTGACCTCACACATTAGGGTGCATCTGTTATAAACCTAAATTGCACCTTAGAAGCATACCTGGCATCAGGCCATCTTACTTGCCATTTTTTCCAAGCTATCACTGAAAGCTCTTCATAAAAAACATTATTTTTGAAGATGTACACACCCTGCACCATTACTTCCCACATATTTATGCTCGACGCACCACTACATCCCGCGTACATACACTATCTACACTATTACAACCCATGTATACCCACAAAAGTTGCAAAAAATAAAAAGTTGCAAGGGGATACGGGCTTTTGGGTAGTTTCCTAACCAATTGACCGCCCATAGCCCATCACCCAACCGAATAAATATATTTTTGTCATGTAAAAGAAGGTGTTAGGGTCCCATTCCTACAAGAAGCATGAAAACAGTGAAACTATGCCCATTTCATAATCCCCCCTTGCCCAAATAATTTGTAGCCACATTGTGAGTTTTGAACCAGAATCCCTTATTCTAGCCCTTTTCCTCCATTACTAGCCAAATACATTTCCTAGAGAGAGATGAAGAGGAGAAACATACGTGGAAGAAGTTGGAGCTTGGTGAAGAGGATCCCAGGACTGGGTTCGAGGAGCATTCGTCGATCTCATTTTGTAAGTGACTTTGTGAGATTAATATAAAGAAGTAATTTTTCCATCCCACCAAATGATGAGTTCAATCTTTATGTTTGATTTACATTTTGTTATGACATCTAATACACTAATTCATATATAGAATGCATGTTCGTAGTTTCTTGTTTGTATTTTGGTGAATGCAGGTCAGCCTTGGGAGGAGATTTGCAGTCGAGGAACAATCGAATGCAAAGGGATCGACACCGGATGCAGATTTTAAGGTAAGACTACCAAATCTCTATACTTTGTACTTTATGCGTGAATGTGGGGTATTGTTGAGACAGTTGTTAAAAGTAGGAGACTTTAGATGGTTATCTTTTCCTGCACTTTAGAGCCCTAGTGTAGTTGGTAGGGTGGTTTTCCCACTATAGCATTGAGGTAGTAGGTTTAGCCACTGCTGACTACGAGGCTATAGAGAAAAATTTGCAGGGGTTGGTAGTGGACATCCCATATGCCTCTGTTGATGAGATCCTGAGGCACTATCAGTGCCATACAGTAGTTGTATCTACATCCATCGGTCGACTGCTTCATAGAGTGGCACATGCAGTCATATGTTATCGCGAGAAGGATCCTTGATTATATATTTGTATATGAAGCCATGTGCTTCACATTTTTGACATTTTGGTCTTCAGACAAAGACACTTTTTGTACAAACTTCTATCATTATAAATATATGAGGCTTCTACCATCTTACTTGTTGTATGTACAAAGTGTGATTGGATTTTTATAAATTTCTCAAATGTCTGTCTAACACATAATTAGCCAATGCATCTGTCAATGTATTTAGACATATAGGAATGTGTTGATATTCAATGTAATCAAAATGACGTTCCAAGAGGCGAATTCGTAAACATACCCTTAACAAAGTAGAAATTATGATAGCATAGAAATTACTCAATTGTAATACTACTAACAACGAATCGAGTCGTACAACAAGATGACGGATTCCAAGTGAGATAACGTCGGTCAACAATTTGATGACTACACTGTATTCCACAATATTGTTTCTTGCACGACCAAGGAAAACACTATGTAGACTGATCAATTCATTCATAGGTGCATAGATTCCCTAGGCAATAGATGCTAAGTTCTGAGTACTACAACTAGCACCATCGGCGAAGACAATGTAGGGTAGAAAAGACACTGACATTTGGAAACCAAGCATAACGCAAGGTAGGCAGCTGGGGTTTGAAACCAAACAACGAAAAATCACACAAGAGTAGCACATGAGAGTATGATACAGTAAAAAATACAAGCACTCATGCAAAAATGACTTAAGCATAGTACTTCTTTAAGTAAATCCCATTTCTGGGTTCACTCAATGGAATTCCATCATAATCCACTAAATCATAAGCTCCCTTCTCCAACACTCATTTGAAAATATAAGGACCTCGCCACATGGTTTTGAATTTACCAACCCCTAACAAATCAAGATCTTGCCCATAAAGAAGAACTAGATCATCCTCAGAAAAAACACATGGTTTGAAATGTTTGTCGTATTGGGATTTAACACGTTTCTTTTGAGTTTCAGTAACTAAGGCGACATCACAACGGGTTTCATCTAATTGCATCGGGTACAATAAATGTTCCTCTTCAGCGAAGGTTTTTGGGAGAAGTTCAATGGTTAGTTTCAAATATGGTATCTCACATTCAATCGGAAAAACAACTTCGATACCATAAACTAACTGGAATGGTGTGAACCCGGTGGAAGACTTGACAGATGTCCGGTAGGCCCATAATGCTGAAAACAAAATCGTGTGCCAATTTGTCTTGTGAATTCCTATCATCCATCGAAGCATAGTAAAAAGGACTTTGTTTATCGCTTCAACTTAGCCATTGGCCTGTGGGTAATAGCGGGTTGAGTTTTCATGGAGAAGACCCAACTTTTCAGTAAGTCCGTACATCATGAAATTTTGAAAATGACTACCATGATCAGTAACGATAGCTTGGGGAACACCAAACCAAGTAATGATATGATTTAATATGAACAATGTTGCATTTTTCCCGATGTTATCGAATGTAGGCATCGCCTCGGCCCATTTAGTGAAATAATCCACAACTACAATGATGTATCCATGCCCCCCGGCTGAGTGAGGGTTACATGTCATGAATTCAATGCCCCATTTAGAGAACGGATCGACAAAAACTACAAGGTGTAAAGGAGCAGGATGAGATCTTATCTTGTTATTATAAGTTTGGCAAGGATGGCATTTTTGGACGGCAGTAATACAGTCTTTAAACAAACAAGGCTAGAATTACCCCTCTCGTAAGATATTTTGGGCAGTGGCATACCCAGACATATGTCGACCACATGCTCCAGAGTGATATTCCTTCAAATATTTCTCAGCTTCGTCATAAGTGAGACATCGTTGAAAAATGGAATCAATACCTCAAAGATAAAGGGTGTCACTAAGAATGATGTATTGGCGAGCTTGATACCATATACGACGACGATCTGTGCTAGATAGATTGGGCCAGAAAGTTTGAGTCTGGATATAGATAATGATATCTCTGTACCATACGTTATCAAAACTTATCAAAAAAAAAGATTCGTTAGGTAAGGAATCCTCTGCCACATTTTATGTCTCAGTGGAGGGAAGGTCACATATCAGTTCGGCGAAAACCAAATATTTCTTAGAATTATCACGTTCGAATTCTAAGTCAAAATCCTGAAGAATCACTATCCACTTGGAGTACTTTCCCCCCAACAATTGTCAAGTGAGGATATGTTGCATGGGGTTGCAATTAGAAATAACAATGGTCCTGTGTAATAAGATATAGTGACGCAAATGTTGGACAACTTGAACAGCTGCCAAGGCCAGTTTCTCCACATGTAGGTATTTGTTTCGATGGTCATGAGACTCTGAATCAAATAGTAAATTACATGTTCATCGTGCAAATCATCTTCTTGGACTAAAACCATTGCAATGGTAGAGTCTGAAGTAGCTAGGTAGAGGAAAAAGTCTTGACTATAATCTGGTGGAAAAAGAAGTGGTGTACGGGTGAGGGCAAGTTTCAAAGCTTCAAAGGATTTCTTAGTAGTATCGTCCCATACAAACGCATAACCTTTCTTCAACAATCGAGTAAATCCCTGCGTTAACTCAGCGTAATTCGACATGAAACGCCGTAAAAAGTTTTCCTTCCTTTGCAAACTTTGGAGCTCGCGTAAAGTGGAAGGAGGGGGTAAATTAAGGATAGCCTCAACCTTCAATGGGTCTACATGAATTCCGTGTATAGACACAATAAAACCAGGTAGTCAGTTGGACTCCACACAAAAAACATATTTATGTGGGTTTAAGCATATACGATAATAACGACAATGTACAAAAATGGCCCTCAAATGAGCCCGATCATCTTGGTGATGCATGGAATGCGCCAATAGATCATCGAGATAAGGTTGCACAATATTTTTAATATCGTGGAAATCATAATACATAGCAAGCTAAAAAGTCGCACCAGCGTTCTTGAGACCAAAGGGTAACTTCCAATAAGCAAAGGTTCCCCAAGGGAAAATAAAAGCGGTCTTGTGTTGGTCCATGGGTAGAATATTAATTTGATTATAGACAGAGAAACCATCCATGAAAGAGAATATTTCACTATCGTCACACTCCTTATAATCTACACAGAAGCGGATGGTACCTTGTTTCTTATTTACTGAAACTATATTGGATACCCAATCGATTAAAGCCATAGGATAGATAAAGCCATCCTTAAGAAGTTTTTCAACTTCAAGCTTGATAGCAGCGACTTTACGAGGGTGGACCGAGAAAAGTCTCTGTCAGATGAGTTTAGCATTCGGGTATGTCTTAATCTCATGTACAATGATATCAAGATCGATACCAGACATCTCTTCGTAACTCCAAGAGAAAACATCGCAGGATTCTTGGAAAAGGGATTTGTATTCGTGAACCTTGTTGGTGAAACAAGAGGCTCTAATGTGAAAATTCTCCATGATGTCAGGTTTAACAGATATGTTGAGAGGGACGGTAGGGGAAATGTTGCTCAATTTACCTTCGTACAAAAAATCATGTGAGGACTCAGGAACTGAGGAAATGACGACAACAGTCAACGAAGTCGCAATCCATTGGTAACTCTCTATGGTGTCCTTCTCTAGGAAGAGAATGGAGCGATGATGTCCATCATCCCATGGGGTGTCTTCCATAGAAATGACTGACATGATCATCTCATCGGTAGGAAATATCACGTGAAACAGATAGGGAGATGAATCATAGAGAGAGGGAGTAGGAGGGGTTGTCGATTGAATGTTCTGATAAGTAGATTCAACTAGACTTAAAGGAATTCGTTCATCATAGCAAAGATAATCACCAGGGTTGGGTATTATCCATGGGTCAGGAGACGTAGGGGTTTCACGAACAGAGGTGGAAATCATGTTGATTGAGGTGACAAAAGGAGGTGGAATATCGGGTGGTGGGATCGGGAATGTACCCATCAAAGTTCAATCTTTTAGAAGACCCACACCAACATTCTCGTACCCAGGAGGTGTCTTCGAGATAAAGGGTACATTGCTAGTACGAGAATCATAATTAAAAAAGGCCAGTTGGTCAACAATAACGAATTTTACTTGGTGTGGGAAACGTAACACACGGAAAAGGGTAGACACAATTGCACACATGTAATCAATCTAGCTACGACCAAGTAAGAGGCTATAATCAAGAGGTGCATCAAAGACCTCGACCTCGACATTGACCGATTTGCTTTCCAATGTAATAGACAACGAGGTAAGAACATTGTAGGGTTTAAAAACATAACCATTGAAGGCCTTAAGTGTATTGTCTGATTCGGTGAGGGGAGGAGAGCCAATGGATTTCCAAAAAGTAACAGACATAACGCACATCGAGGCTCCCTCATCAATAACGGTTCTACATATATTCTTGGTCTCTACAAAACTTGGATCTGAAACGCTAACTGAGGAGGTAGCCTTGGAATGTGATATTCCAAGTCAAAGATTATCAAATTCATATACATGGGGTAAATTCCACCAATGGCCTTTAACAGTGCCTTCCATTGAGCGGGACAACTTTGAAGGACATCGAGAGATGACATCGTAGAGGGTGCTTGCGCAAGGTCTTCTACAATACTGTAGTTTTGAGTAGCACGCGCATGAGGATTAAAGGCAGAATTTCAAACAATTCCCTTTGGATGAGGGTGGAGAACTATATCTAGACCCAGTCATTCGAGATGAAGAGGACCATTGGTAGGTGAATTTGAGGAAGGCAGTTGAACCAATGAAGGTGGGAAATCGTCAACTTTCTCCTTTGAAGGAGAGTAATCTTTGGCCTGAGTTGTGATTGCAACGTCGTTATTTTTAGAATCACCAGTACACATAAGGACATATGAAGCGGTGGAAGGAGAAGGTTTCTCATGAATGACCAATTGGGCCTGTTGTTGAGAAGGGAAAGGTTGTGACAAAATGACAGGTGTGGGAGGCTTCCCGGTCCCTTGAAGGAACTTAGTGACCTTGGCTCATCTTGGACAATATTTCGTGTAGTGATCGTCACCGTAGATAAGGAAAGGATATCGAGGTTTATGCTTATCTTTATCATCGGCATGCTGTGTTTTCGACTTTTCGGATTGCGGATTATTTTTATCCTCCTTGTTCTTACCTTTCCTTTTTTAGATTTGTTTTTACCGGAAGGGGTAGACTGAACTGAATTAACCTTAGAAATTTTGTTGGTGGAAGGAGTAAGAGTCAGAGCATGTTGAACATTAGAAGAATTAGATTTGGGTTTGGTGTGAGGGGCATGCGTGGATTAAGCTTCAGCATGGAAGGTGCCAATCACACCATCAACAACATGAGAATTTGTCGAGGTTGTTGAGGTAGGGGTGGTAGAAGGGCGAGGGGAGTCAGGGATCAAGTCGTAAAGTGTGCCCGTTTGCGAATAAACGAGATCTAGGTACTGAGCATGACTAATCGTCTGCTCTTTAGTGACAAATCCACCCATGGAAACATCATGGGAGATTTCACTAATGATTGATTTGGTGAACCACTCAGCTAATAACTGATCAGGAAGGTCAATTTTGATCAAACGTCGTCTCTGCCTCCACTCATGAATGTGATCGGAAATACAAGTGGTAGAACATTGATTAAAGGAACTCAAAATTTCGATTCCTGTCTCGTAACAAATTGGAAATTGGTAATTCGTGAGAAAATCCATGGCTAGGGTATTAAATTCATGAAAGACGCCTCGCGGTAATTCGATGTACCACTTTGCTACTAAACCCGTGAGAGTTCATAGAAATAGTGGTAACCTAATGGAGTCGTCCATCAATGAGTTGGACAAACACCAAAGGTGGAAATTCATAACATGATTGTTTGTATCTTCTCTCAGTCGACCGTGAAACTTGCGAATGTCAGATGATAATTTGGCCAGTATGATGGGCCAATGGGGAGAATGTAATATAGGATCATTCAATATCCTAGAAAATTCGGGTAAATCCAAAGTGGATAGAAAAGGCAACTGTATATTCACTTGAGGATACTGGTGACTTTGGGGAGGAAGTCTTGTCGGTATGCCAGTAGGACTGTAAGAAGTCTGCATGTAAGTAGACAATCTTGATAGATTCGGTTGGGAAGGGTTTTGAGGCATGTAGCCGATAGGGTTGGGTTGATTTGGAATGTTTCCTTGGAAAGGAAAATCCGACTGAAAGTTTGGACCCCAAGTAGGATTCAGGGAACCTAGATATATTTGGATGATATTTGTAGGTACAAAAGAGTTAACTTGAGGATGTTTCCCCCCAAACGGTTATGGATTTCCTTGGAGAGGAAGATTCTAAGGTTGAGTTTGTAACACAAGTGTATTTTTCCCATAAGCTCGGTTATGGGTGCCCATTTGGGGTTTCCCCCTGAATTGAGGTTGGGCCCCATATTGAGGTTGTACTCCAATATGGGGTTGCCATGAGACCTGAGGTTGTGCCCTAGATTGAGGTTGTACTCCAATCTGGGGTTGCCACTCGACCTGAGGTTGCGCCCCAAATTGAGGTTGTGCCCCAAATTGTGGTTGGCCTCCAAAAGGAATCTGAAAACCATAAGTGATAGACGAAACAGTTCCCCCAGGTGGGTTGGAGCCACTAGGGCTAGAGTAATTAGCTCCTCCAAGCAAAGGTGGAGGAGGGACGTACGACCCTCCGGAGGGGTTATGAGTAGGTGTGGAAACAAAACCAACAGGAACATTATACCCAGGAGGAATAAAAATTCTTTGCCCTACAGACAGATTCTGGGTAGGGATGGTGATGGAAGTATTCAAAACGTGATACCTAGGGGGAAGTGACGGGATAGGTCTAGAAAGAAGTGGTTTTCCAATGAGAGCTTGATTAACCACCACATTCCCAGTAGGAATAGTCGTAGCGTGTGGAACCATAGTAGAATGGGCCATCTGGAGAGAAAGGGTTGTGTGAAGACCAACTGACTATGTGTCTAGAATGACGGTGACATTGTTGGGTGTACCAGAAAAATGGTCTAAATGTACTGTGTAGGTAACAGATGTTTCAGGAAGTTGTGACATAATAGGTGAATTAGGACTCGCCCGTAAGTTTCCATAAATCTCTCGTACAGTGTGAGGCGGGGTTCCAAAGGATTCACTAGAAAAAAGAGGGTTCTCTACTCCAAGGCATGGATGAGGTCTAGTAGGTGCTCCAAAAGTCTCAACAACAAGTTCTCAAGATGAATTCATCTAGACAATACGTCTCTCGTATCCGGTATATGGTAACGGAGTTTGAGGAAGTCGAAAATCCTCTAGAGAATTGGAAATAATTCGGAAGTATTATAAAGAGTTGGAAGTTTCAACTTGTGAGGTTACTTCGTTATGGACTTCTCTCTGCTCAAGAGAGCCCTCTGGTGAATTAGGAGGCAAAGGGGGGTAACCTTATGGATCTTTCGGGGGTAGCCCTTGCATCCTACGTGAACGACATGGAGGGTCAATGTTGGCTAAACCAAAAATTTTACGGAAAAATATATGGCCAACAACAGAAACAAACAACACTCACTAATAAAATCTTGAAATCAAACCAAGCAAACAAACCTTCTTATTTCAAAGTCACTAGTTGGTGATGAAATCCAAAGTCGCAAAGTTAAGACAAGAAGGGGCTAGGATAGAGTGGATGGAAAAGTTACGTTGATGACCTGCCTAACAGACTTACACCTTGGTGCAAGCTCCCACACATAATCATGGGTATACCCTCCAAGGAGCCCGAGTTATTCTGGCCAACGTCGATTCTAGGTACCATGAAGACTTGCCCGTCCACAGTCACCTTGTGTAAGACCCTAAAGAGATAGGCTACTAAGGTTACCAATAATAACAGTGATGCCTGGGGAAACAGTCGATAGTCTGATCCACGCGCAAGGGTAGGGTATCTAGCCAGTCTAGATGGATCACCCACAAACTCAGAGACTGGATTTAAATGAAAGGAGGTAGTCTAAAATCAAATGGACAACAAAAAACCAAAAACAAGTCATATCCCCAGTATGGTCGCCAATTTTGTTATTGGATTTATTGGTAAATGCGGACATAAACTGATCTCCCTAGATCCACCTAGATCTAGAACAAAACAATACAAGACATGACACTTTCCCTAATATCTAATCATTGAATTTACTATCAAACAAGAGACAAGTGGCATATTGTTTAAATATCACTTCCTCGTGTCGTTGTTGTCCTTTCTCTACTCCTGTGCTCTTGTGATATTGGACTTGCAAGAGAAAAAAAACCAACCAAAGTGAAAGTAACAATAGTATATTCAATGAAAACTTATGCATGTGATCAAGGATTCATACAATAAAATGAGAATTGTTTTATGGGAAAGAAACATGCCACTACATTATATTAAGTAAAAGTGGAAGATACAACCAAAAGCCTTGATGTTGCAAGGTCCCCTTTCAGTGGCCCTTTGCTCCAACACACACACTTGGTCCAAGCTTGAATGAAGAAGATCCACAATGACTTGATGAACTGAAATAAATCCATCAAGCATGAACTGAAGTAGAATTCCTCATACAATTCTTAGCATATTCAACCTTCATTAACCTTAGCATTTTCCATGATAAATCCCTCTTTATATAGGGGAAAGAGAGATGGTTAAAGATACTAGGATGATCCCACCAAATCAGAGAAGCAAGTATGATCCGAACCATACATATTCCACCTCATATTCTGGAAGATCCCCTTCTAGAACTTTTGTGAAGTTTGACCTTTTCTTAGTCTTTTAGCATCGTCGCACCCTAGCTATAGGACAACATGTGGAGACATCACAAACCAATTTTAGGGAAGAGTGCGACAATCAGGCATCGTCGCATCCTACGTATAGTGCATCTTGTGGCGATATTCTTTAATAGGGTTTTTCAGGAGAGAAATCCAGTCACTTTTCCCATGAAGGAAGGCTCTTTTGGGAACATGAACACATGTTGTAAAAGGATCACTGGGGTGACCAAAATAATGTGTAACAATGATACCCATTATTGTATCCAAATTCAAATAAATGAATATAATTCTCCCACTTTGATGGTTGATCCATCACACACATTCTAACCATGTCCTCAATTATTCTATCAATATTCTATGTTTTTCCACTGACTTTGGGTGATACGTTGTACTAAGATACAAGTTTGTTCCAAATCCTTTGAACAAACCTTTCCAAAAATTGGAAGTGAACTATTGCCTTAGGAAATCCATGTAGCCTAGCAACTTATTTCATGTAGATCTCCATAATATTTGTTTCCTTGTAAATAGTCTTCACTGGAACAAAATGTGTTTCCTTAGTTAATTTATCCGACACCACCATGATGGAATCATGCTACTTCGTTGTTCCAGGTAGATTTGTAATCAAATAAATTGTAACTAATTCCCACTTCCATTTTGGAATGGTAAATGACTGTAACAACCAAGCTAGATTCCTATGCTCTGTCTTCACTTTATGGCACTCTAGACATATGGCTATGTAATTAGCCACTTCTTTCTTCATTCTTGGCAAAAAATATTGGTTTCTCATCACTGCAATTGTCTTCTAATATCTTGGGTGCCTAGCATATGGCACATTGTGCATTTCCTTCAATGCTGCATTTTTCATCTCACTGGAATTCGACACATATACTTTACCTTTGTACATGAGAAATCCATCTTCTTTCAGCTCATAAGAATTAAATTTATGCTGAAAATTACATTGTTGTAATATATCTTTTATCTTTAGATAATCCTGATTTGAATTTGTTTCTTCAATAATTTTGTCTTTCATATTTTTCATGTACATGATAATGGTTGCAACATGCACATCTTGATCTCTCCTGTTGAGTGCATCAACCACTTGATTTTCTATTCCTTTGATGTTCTTGATTTCAAATTCATATTCACTTAGAAATTCTAGCCATCTATTTTGTCTAACATTTAATGTTTGTTATCCAAATAATTTCTTCAAATCATAGTTGTTTTTCCTTAACTTAAATTTCCACCCCATAAGGTAATGTCTCCACATTTTTAATGCATGCACAATTCCTTCTAACTTTAGATCATGGGTAGCATAATTATTCTCATGCTCTTTTAATTTTCTGGACTCATAGCATACCACATGATTTTTTTTACTGAGAACTCCATCAATCCATTCCTAGCATGCATCAGTGCACGAAATAAAATCTTCAACTGGATATGCAATATTCAATATTGGCGCACTTGTTAAAATGTCTTTCAGCTATCGAAAACTCTCTTCACACTTGGAAGTCCATTCAAAATTTACTCCCTTCTTTTGTAAAGAAGTGATTGGGATTGCAATCTTTGAGAACCCTTTTATGAATCTTCGATAATAACCGAAAAGACCCATGAATGATATTACCTATGTCACATTCTTTGGTGCTGACCATCCTATACTGGCCTCTATCTTCTCAGGATCCACTGTTATCCCTTCTGCTGAAATTATATGCCCCAAGTAGTGAATCTTCTTTTCATAAAAGATGCACTTGATTAGCTTAGCATACAATTTATGCTCTCATAAAATTACAACACCATTCTAAAATATTTTTCATGTTCCTCTTTTGACTTAGAGTAGACAATTATATCATCTAGGAACACATTTACAAATTGGTAGGTATTCCCTAAACACTCCATTCATCAAGCAAATAAAAAAAGATGGGAATTTGATAGTCAAAATGGTACTACCATGAATTCATGATTCCTATATCTTGTCTCGAGTGTTGTATTTCTCATGTATTCTTCCTTTGTCTTTAATTGATGATATCCTAATACCAGGTCAATATTGGAAAATATTCTTGCACCTTTCTGTTGATCAAAAAAATCATCAATTCTTGGAAAAGGATACTTGTTCTTTATGGTGACCTTATTTAGCTACCTGAAATCAATACAAAGCCTTAAAGTTCCATCTTTCTTCTTCACATAAATAACCAGGGCTCCCCAAGGTGACATACTTGGGAATATGTATCCCTTCTTTACCAATTATTCAAGATGCATATGCAACTCTTTCAATTATGGTGTGCCCATTCTGTAAGGTGTCTTGGACATTGGGGAAACCCCTGGAACCAAATCAATAGATAAATCAATGTATCTCTTCAGTGGAAATCATGGGATTTCTCTAAAAACATATTCAAAATCCTTTAAGACTGGATGGTATTCAATTTTTTCCACTTTATGTTTGCTTTCCTCCTCCATATGAACTGGAAAAATCTAACATCCCTTCCCAAAACTCATTTTCAACTACATTTCTAAAATATCTCTAACAACTACAACTTTTGGAATTCCTTGAATATTGCATTGCTTCCCTTCTTCATCAAGGCATGCTATTTTCTTCTTGTAAAATTCTAGGATAGCATGGTGTTTTTCTAACCAATCCATGAAAATTAGACAATCATATGAACCCAACAATATGAAATTTACATCTACCTTTGTGCTAAGCCCATTCATGTCTATTAGAAAATATTTAACCAACTCATTGATTTTCCTCTTAGCCCCGGCGGCTAACTAAACTAACCAAGATTTCTTATGCTTACTCCTTTTGAAGTGAAATCTTTCAACAATGTTAGCATTTATGTAACTATGGATAGCTCTAGAAGAAATTAAATTGCTATGGGTTGGTTATAAATATTTCCTTCCACTTCAATCATGGGGGATTGATATTTTTCTTTCTTATTGTCCAAGGCTACATAAACCCTTGGCATGTTTCCTCCCATTTCTTCCACTATTTCAGCTTCCTGAATGTTGTGAAAAATCCTCATTATTTCTCCTTTGTGAGGGAAGTCTCTATATAGATGATTTCCCTCACATCCCCAACACTGTACATGTTGTTTCCTTGGCCTTTTCCCAAATGAATCTAAAATACTGTGTTCATTTTGGGATGACTAAGCTTGTTGATTTTATTTCATTCTATTCTTGAAAAATTGTAATTCCAATATTTTTGGAAAATTGACCTTCCTCTGCCTTTATCATAAAAATGTCTTTCTCTCCTTATGGTTTCCTACAAGGTCTTGGGGTTATCATATTGAATCTTGTCACTGTAGAATGAGGGTAACCCACTTAGAAACTTTTTGATTTTAACTTTCTCATCCTTGATGAATTCAACATACTTCAACAATCCAAAGAACCTCTTTTCATGTTTGTCTAGTCATGCTTCCCAACTTGAGTTCAAAGAACTCTTTCATATTCCTTTCGCAGTAATTCTTGGAAAAATATTTATTTTGGAAATATCCATTGAACTTCCTGCATGAGATCCTCTTATCATCTAGGTTCTTGGCTTTCTTAAGATGATCCCACCACATGGATGCCTTTCCTTGAAAGTGGTAGGTGGAAATTATAGTTTCTACTTGTGAGGGGTAATCATGCAATTAGGAATATTTCTTCATTTCTAGCAACCGGGCCTCAACCTCTTCTCCCTTTCTGTGCCCACCATTGAAATTTGGTGGCTTAATCTTCTTGAGTTCACCTTGCAATATGTCTTGCTCAAGCCTTCTCCTCTACCTCAGGATAAGAGACACACTTGGAATGCTTCCTGGTCCAGAACTTGCATGATTTCTTCTGGTGTATTTCCTTGGATAACTATGGTGCCTTCTCATGCTTCTTTACTATCTATCATTTCCATGATCATCCCTTTTGCTATGGTATCTAGATGTTGACACTTGTCTAACACTAATTTATTTATTAGTGCCAAATTCCTTGTTAAATTTATTATGAAACATGTTTAATCTCTGAATTCTCTCTTCCTAAGCCTTCATAATCATTTCATTATCAACTCTATAGCTCCGCACTTCTCTATGCAGGCTTCTCATAGTTATAGGATCCTACCTGCCTCTTCTACCATTTGACTCTATCTAAGCATTCTCTATGATAAAATACACACCTCTAATCTCTTCCTCATGGTTGTAATATCCTTGAGCATATTACATAACTCCAGTCCTCATATAGGAACCAAAGTTTCCTTCCTATACCTATAATTCTGCAAGAAATGTGCATGCAATAATCACTGTTAGAAACATGCATATCATAAAACATTTCATCCATTAGAATACATGTTATTTTTTCATAAATTTATAAAGGACACATTGCACCAATTCAAACTTTTGTTCATTTGAGACATTCCTCTATGAAACAACTTTCCAACCATTGTACTCATGCCTCAATCTGAGTTCTGAGTGAAAAGTTACGACATTTACATGATGCAATTTCCACTCTTTTACTAATAAAAAAATCTATTTATTAATTTTTGATAAATTTTATGGTCCAATTGAAAATTATAGGTTGAAAAGTGTCTTCTACTCCTCAATACCTTTCCAATTACTATTCACTTTCTCAAATCCAAGCTTCGAACTAAAAGTTACGGTCTAGAAAAGTTTAGGTCATTTTACCCAATTTATCTATGTATGCTACAAGTGTCTTCTTTCACTCCCATCACATGTTTACATACCCAAATCCAAAAATATGACTCCATGGATATCTTATATGGTTCATGATATTTCCATAGACTACTCTTGTGCCCCAAACAAACTTCTAAGAATCGATTTATGCCCTCTGGAAGTAAATTTGTGCCAAAATTTTACCTTTACTGTCTTGGTTGTAACTTTCTCATACAAGCTCTATTTTGTGAAAAAATTAGGTCATTGGAAAGTTATCCTCGAGCTCCATTATTTGTGCTTCAAATTTTTACACTCTATTCTTGTGGGTTTTGATTGGCTAAAAACATCATTTAGTCCCTAAAAAATGCCCCGCAATTTAAAGAACTTCAAAACCACAAAATTCGCATAAAATTGATTGTTTTACTACGTTAAAAAAACTTAAATCTAAGTCATTGATCTCAAATAGGGTGAAATGTGATTCATTTATCTACACTCCATATACCATCAGTGACTGATGTTCTCCTTTGGAAGGCACAACACTTTGCCCAAATTTTCGACTCGACCGTCGGCCATTGACCCAACTCCCCAATGATTGATTTTAACACCCTCCAAACTAGTTGAATCGACCATCGACCATCAGTATTTTCCATTGGTGAATGGGATTCATCACTACTCCAGCCAATGCCCAACCCTTTTCCTATCAACCGTCGGTCATCCTTTCCAACAACCAAAACCACTTCCTCAATTCGGTCGACCTGACCATCGACCATCAACCATCTCTGTTGACTAATGTGGAAACTACTAATGTAGCATGACATGTCATCCTAAGGTGTCAAATTAGATGATGTGGAAAACATGTGGATTTTGACATGGCATGACATATCATCACCCACTTTCCTTCATCGAACATCAATCGATTCTCTTGGGAAACCGGTTGAGCGTTGGCCGAATTCAACGTGTTTGGGTTTCCTCAAACACGTTGAATTCGGCCAACGCTCAACGAGTTTCCCAAGAGAATCGGTTTCCTGCCCAAGAGAATCAGTCGTTTCCCTTGGTCTAACTTCTAATATTCACCAAACTGACCGATGTGTTGACGATTAAAATCGTCGATGAAGTCTTTCCCGCAAAGTATTGCTAAAGCCTATTATTATAAAAGATAAATAATACTAGTAGGTGGGACCCCCTTGAATTATTGAAGATCAAAATTGTTCATATTTGATGTTCGGATGATGTGCGACACAACTTACATGGTGGATGAGATATTTTTTTATTGGATATGGTTTGAGATTATGAAATATTGGTTCCTTATGTTACTACGTCCTATGCTATTCATTGATATCATTGTCACTTGTTCTTATCACACCTTCACAACAAACATGTTAGTGAAAACATATAAAAGGAAGTTTGAAGAAAGGCAAAATTACTATAACAAATGAAAAAGAAAAAGGATCTAATTCTGCAGTTTTACTATACCACATACAAACAATTGGAAGGAAATATGGAACAATGCAACAGTTGCAAAGGGGAAGAATTTAAACTATCCTATATACTATACTATATGCATGAAAGACTTAATGGTTATGCTTAAACCCTAGCTTGCAATTTAATGGCCATGCAATTTAATTGAGTTATGTGGTCAATATATATATGGTATATTTTGGAAGGGCAGGATATGGATAGTGCATTTTGACAACGTAATAGACACTAATGGTTATGCGATTTAACTTTGTGATATGGTACGTGGTTGTTTTATGTATGGCACAAGTTAAAAAATATGGTGGTTGCACTATTGTCTTTTAATGTGGTGATGGTTTCAATACATGGTTTGAATAATGGTGTTAATGAAGAACTTGTTGGCATGTACTGATGAGTTAATGCATTGTGGGTGGAGGTGACATGCATTTACTGCACGTCACCTTTACTCCTCCCATTAGCCCCACCCTAGTCGGGATATTGTTCGATCTTTCTGCTGTGGTTATGCTCTGATTTCTTAGCAGAGAGGAACCGCTCGACCAACTCGCGTTTTAAGGAATTCGATTACAGGTATGTATTTTTTTGGCCATTCGTGACTCTGCTCTGGTTATGAAATGATTACTCTCTCAAGTGTATTGGTTTGTGTTTTCCTAAGTATTGCAACTGTGTAAAATTATGTTCTTGGAATGAAGCGTGGATGGTTCTTCCTGCAATAATATTGAATTCGTAGAAGTTATTGGTCATCCTGGGTGTTAGAAACCATAGGGGCTCTCTCTAATCTTGGCTGGTTTAGTTGGAGGTTTTTTTTGGTCTTGTTTTTTTGGTCTTGTTGGATGGTTGTTATCACGCGCTTGCATCAATATGTCAAGTCTCTGGCTTTTATGGGTTTAATGGTTGGAGGCATTCTGTGTCACTGGATTTTGTTCACTTGGGTATTGGTTGATTTCACCACTAAGGGTCACGAAATAAGTTCCTTGTTCTTACTCGGCCATGTCTTCGCCTCAATGTTGTGGTTGTTTGATCAAAGAGCACGAGGGTTATACCCTACGTGCGTTAAATAACATTTTCAGGCCGAATGAGAGCCTTGCCTTCTGTTATGGCCCCCTGACATTGATTGGTTTCATTTCCATGAATGAGTCATGGTTCTCTCTGTGTGTGCATCGTTGCCTCTGTTCTCCATATGTTGGCTACAAATAAAACCCTTAGCCTCCAGTCTGAAGTTGTATAGAGAAGAATGTCGGGTCTGTCAAGTTTATTATGGGTTATTATGGATTGAATATATCGTTGATTAATTTGAGTACAGACTCTCCTAGTTCGTCATATGACAGTCGTGTTGGTTTGACATTTAATTACTACCTTTGTTATAACAATGGTAAACCCTGCTTGTTATTTTCACAACTCAAGTTACATAGTCAGTCTCCTTATGTTTAATAACTCAGTATTGTTTAGGGGAGAGGGTTGCTGCCCCAATTTGAATTGATGCGTGGGTATGCGTGGTTGTCAGAGCTTGTTAGGTCGATTGATTTTCACAAAAGTGGTGAAATGGTTGGTCGATACACAGTCACTGGTACTTTTGCGCTAAGGATTGTTTGGATGTTTATCTGGCATTGGATACTAATGCTTCATGTTACTCACGCATACCACGTTTTGTGTGTGGTGTTTCTACACAATGAAATAATGATCATTGTAAATGTTAGTTTCTTTTGGAGCCTAATGGTTATTGGAACTAGGATGATTGTATGAACTAAATCCACGGCATGCGTATGATTGTCTGATTGTATAAGCCAAGTGTACACAACATAGTTTATTAGAGTGACTAAATTGAAGCAATATTGTATTAGATTGATGGTTCAACATGATGGGTTGAGTTATTTCTTTGACTGTGTGTTTGGTTTTGTAAAATGGAAATGTTGCATCGTGGTGTTTCGATGGCTGTGCACTGTGTATAACATGGATATATTGGGTTTCACACTCAGGGATACCCACAGGGTTTCAAGTATGTTGTTTGTTGCAACCCAATCATTAGTTGAGACATGCATGTTGTTGATACCTCGTCGCGTTGGATGGGTGGCCCAACTTTTTAGAGTCACATTAAATTGGGCTTGTACAGTGATGGAGTTACACTTGCATGATTGAATTATTCAATGCATAACTTGTGTTGGAATGGTTGTTATTGGATAAATCCGTAAGTGCAGACACAAACCGATCTCCCTAGATCCACCTGGATCTAGAACAAAGCAAGACAGAACATGACTCTTTCCCTAGATTCTAACCATTGAATTAAATAGGAGGCAAGAACAAAGTACATACCTTATGATCGCTTCCTTTGGTCTTTGTTTCTCCCGCTTCGCTCCAATTCTCTCGTACAGTCAAGACCAAAACAGTACAAACCAAGTGGAGTGAAGAAAGCACAATCTATTCAACAGTGAATCTATGTATATGATCAAGGAGTTATACAATAAAGTGGAATTAGCTTTATGGGAAAGGGACATATTACTGTATCATATTGATGGAAAGTAAATATTACAACCTGAGCCTTGATGTTGCAAACTTCCTTTCAATGGCCCTTGGCTCTGACACACACACTTGCTCACTTGCATGAAGAACATCAACCACCTTTGATAAACTTGTTGGAGTTCTTAGCTGTTGTAGCATCAATCCTTCACACAGTCTTTCACCAATTCTCCAATGAATCTTGCTTAACCTTGTTTGCTTCTAACTTTTTCCATGAGAATTCACTCAATATATAGGAGAGAATGAATTGGTTACTTGGATAAGAATGATCCCAAAATATCGTGGAATCCAGTACTAGGATAACCATTCGAATGCCATCTCATCCTTCTAGAAGATTCCTTTCTAGAATCTTCGAGAATTCATCTTTTTCCCTTCTTTAGAAATAGTTCGCACCCTAGCAGTTCAACACAGTGCTAACTTCTCGCACCCTGGATTAAGGCAGCCTGCGAGAATCATGCATTTTTGCAGGCAAATATACTAGTAGCCTGCGAACAGTCTTCAAAAATGAGTTTTCTGGAAGAGATGAAAATAAATTTTTCTCAGGAGAAAGTTCTTATGAAGAGCCTGTGTACACCATCATCAGTACATCATCATGATGACCAAAATCATGGGTAACAGAATGCCCCCCAAAGTATGAGGTTGGAACCAGTGACAGTCGATAGACTTTGTAAGCTACATGTGTGTGTCGGGAACCAGGAGCACACCTAATCAGAAACCTACGAACAACCAAGCATATGCAGAATATCATATATACCAATTCTGAGGTAGGCATTCCCATACTCAGATCATAGACTGATGACATTATAGACATGGGTCATGGCCACCAATCATACACTGTGGATCCATGCCGTCAAAATATAGCATAGCCACCGGAATACACTGTGGATCTATGCGAGAAATTTCAAATCAAGATGACATAGCCACAAGACATACACAATGGATCTATGTGTCGTAAATTATACATACTCCATCGCAACTTGGATCATAAAGACGATATCCAGGGTCTTCAATCTCGTCGCCCAAAGTATGAATCTAACCATGTGATTACATGTTTTGAAGTCGAACATGGTAGAAACCACTTGATTACCGGTCATTGATGAAACCATTAACAAGTGCAAGGGAAATCACCATTGATGTCAATGACTCCCAAGGTACTCTAGTACAATCCATCGAGTGCGAATAAATGAGTTGATGTCGAACAGCCGATGGAATCTTTTGATCAGGGGTCAATGATGTAAACCCACTGTCGAAAGTGAGGAAACCTGCCATTGAGGCATGCAAGCTCCAAGGTACCAAATAATTTCTAAGTCTTGATTCTGGATAATGAGCTGAAGTCGACGGAACAAAACTCGTCACAGGAGAGCCTTGATGTATCCCTCATCAATGACACGAAATGAGTAACAGATTTTGAAGGTGAAACAGAGTATGATGTGAATTGGAATGGACACAGGGAAGGCCGACACAGAGAGAATGGATAAATGTAGATGGCCGACTCAATATAGGTTTCAGATGGACTTCTCTTGAACATATGAATGACATGACCAATGATTTGGCAGCATTGACTCAAAGACGACACAGGGAATGACCTTGTATAAAATCGAATGAGAGACAAATGGATTTCCCAAACCGGCTTCAAATGATGAATAGAGGGTGTCATGTTTAAGAGCGACACTTACTGCCAATCAATACGAAGATGAAAACATATCCCTTTCCCTAAATTTACCCCACCATTTCTGGCGAGTACCTCTTTATTTTTATGCAAGCTTGAGGAGGATAACATATGCTTGTTGATGTAAGCTCATCCTTCGGATGAGTCCCTCGGAGTATGTTTAATGAACCCTAAGAAGGAGTGGTTCGGTCCCATCACCGGTCTGTCAATGTTTGTTTAACGAGTCTAGAGATAGAAAACTCGAAGGTTTTTCATGATTATAGAGTTTGGAAAAACACTTAAAAGAGAACTCTCTCAGTTCCTTTTTCGTAAAATAGTCTGGATGAGAACGAAAAAGAGATAAATTATCGCTCACCAGACGCTTACTTCAAATACTTTATCGAGCGTGAAAATAGCAAGGTCGCTCGGCTATCTTTTCATGTTTAGAGAGTCTGAAAAGAGCTT